>JAQGAE010000099.1:0-57602 GCA_034696685.1 Julus scandinavius | reverse complement strand
AATCTCTTTTGGTTTGGCTGGAATTGTGTTTTAAAATTTCACCCATTGAAAGTGATAGGGTTGTGATCCAGCTTAAAAAAAACCAAACATAAGCATCTTCCTCAATGCTCTACTGCTATGCGGGATAGGCCATCATCAGGACCTAGCTGCTATCAAAATTCGAACATGGTTCGTATTTTGCGAGCTGCTATTGTAGAGGCCAGGGCTCACGTGTCCACTAGCGATAACATTTGAGAAATACAGCTCTCGAGCAGTTTGCACGCGGATTTTTGCACGTGCTACATTGAGACCTCCCCAGTGGTTTTCCTCCATCAATTTTCCAGCATATAGGAATTGCTGGTTCCACCTTTGCTGGAAATGTGGTGTTTTGGAACCTGGAAGCTGGTGGAACCAACATATTCCAACATGTTGGGTCGTACAGGCTTCCAGCATGGTTTAATGCTGGGGTATGTTGGTATAATGTAATCATAGCAAAAACCTACAGGCTCCACCATATAACCCACATCACCACCCACATGTTTGAATTACTACTACAAACTATTGAAAAATTCTTTATTTGTAAAACAAAATGGCATTTTACAGGGTATACTGTTTTCTAATACAACAGATTTATTAAGAAATAATGATTTAAATCATTAACATAAAGTCAATCCAACACACACCTACATTACATCACATCCTACAGAATATTACATTGATTGCTGAAACCACCATGTTCCCACATGCTTTCAACATTTGCCCATATTTTCCAGCAATTTCCAACATGTTGGAACCAGCAAAAAAATCCACTGGGGCTTAGCTATTTTTTTAAATTAGAGGGATTTAAATTTGCAAAAATGAGATTGCAGGTCACCACTAAAATTGCCATTGTTAACACACAAAAATTGGAGCGACGTATTAAGTCAGTTTACCAAAATGCACATGCATGTTATGTCAATATTTGAACAATTGGTACATCACTGTCGACCTTGTCACCCTTGGACAACCGTAACATTTACGCCATGGCATTATCTGGTGACAGCCTTTCTCCGGATGCGAGTAGAGCCACCCTGGTAATTTACATTCATTAAATTTCAGCGTGTCACTTTGAGGGAAAACACTGAATCTAACTAACATTGGTTGTTGCCATATTTGTGAGGATTATCAGCTGGTCGTTGGGTATTTAATTCGCCTTTGTCACGATGGGTATCACTGCCAGTTGCAGGTGCGTCATATTTCCCATTTGATGTGGAGATATAGGAAATAACGTTCAGCATATTGTAATATTACGTATGTTCGTGTTGTTGTAGTGGTTTCGTCTAGTGCATTTTTTAAATATTGAAATACCAGCTTTTAGCAGCAGCTGTACGAGGAACAAATTGTTGGTTCGAATTCGAGTAAATTCGGCTAAGATAAATGATCGAAGTGTTTTCAGTACTGCCAGGTCAAATAGAACCAACCCTCCTCTTTCCGAATATGGTATTGTTTTTACTCTCAGATTAACAGCTGCAGGGATATATCCCATCAATATTTGTCCCAAAGTTACCCCATCGTCTTGGGTGACTTTGGACCAGAGCGTTTTTCAAGGCAGATCCATAGTGGTCAAACTATATAGGAGAAAACAGCTATAGTATCTACCATTTACAGTGGAACCTCGGTTTAGGAACGTCTCAGTTTACACACAAATCGGTTTAAGAACACCACATGTTGTTTCTCTTTACGAACGATGCTTCAGTTCACGAACACATTTCTCTGGACCACCAATCAATTTTTGTTTCAATCACACATTTTTTTTGGACAAAGAACGCATCATTTGGATTTACATTAATTGCAATGGGAAAATTGATTCGGATTAAGTTCGAAAACCGAGGTTCCGCTGTATATCATTTTTTCCATACATGTCTGAAAATATTCTGAAAAGGTCCACAATCTTGGGGTGGACTATTTTGTCCGTATGTTAAAATGGTGAAATAGAAATTGCGTTTTTACCTTAAATCATACTTTTAATGCAAAAGTACAGTTCCCATTTTATATTTTGCCGATTCGGTTTGAAATTTGTAAAATTTCTTGGATTTCGTGTGGGGGAGTGGGGAGTCCATCCCCAAGATTTTCTCCCCCCATGCATACGGCCTTGTGCCGCCTCTCTTCATCATAGCATGGCACGCCCCTGCACCAAATTACCTCATTTTTACTCTGCCACAATGCTAAACATTGAATTTGTTACATATCAACAAGATGGTGGCCGCCTCCCTCAGTATGTTCTGCTTTGCATCTATATAGGGAAGAATTGGGCTTTTATACATAGGTATACATCCGCTTCAAAAACTTTGCCAAGGGTGTTGCGCCAACACAGTTGTAACCGGTTGATGGGTTTTTGCACGCTTACCGTTGATTGTATGCAGATGTTACTGGTTTTTGTTGTTTTTTTCCCCCGTTTTCAGCAGTTTCCCTAATATCCATTGAAAATGCGCCTCTGCACGTATAATCACCGAGAATCCTTGAACACACGGCTGAACTATGCTCAGAAACTTGTGCTGTTGACAGAAACGCTTGAGAGCTAGCCATAAAGTGATGCACGAATGCAGTTTATTTTTGTTTTTTTCTGAGTACTGCTTTGCTGTTAAAACGAGAATAGCGATGCATATCTTGCATAAAGTTCCGTAAAAATCGCGAGAAAATGCAGAAATTATAAAAGGGGTGATAAGTTGAAACTTCTTCCTGTCCTTGTAATAGTTAAACATACTGTGCATGTGCACTGTAAGTCGAAAAAAAGTAGAACCCAATAAAAAAATCACAACTTCGTGAAAAATGCTTTAGCCACGTCTCCACTGCATTAAACATTACACATTGAACATAAAACTTGCAAACAACATACATACATACATTCAAGAGAAACCGGAAACATTGTATTCTTGAACATGTTGAAGAATGCTGACCTGTCTCCATCAAAATGTTAAAGAATCCATCAACAAACTCATTCCTACACTATTTTTCTATGTAAGTGCCAAATTTCATTTAAATCGAAGCATTTTTCACGACGTTGTGATTTTTATTTATTGGGTTCTGCTTTTTTATGACTCACAGTGCATTTTCTATACATGATTATCGTTGAGCAAAGCTTAGGGGCCTCCAGAGGATCCATTGGTCTATATTTCAGAGTTTTTTTAATTACATTGAACTATAGCCTACTAGGTAGGTCCTTGGTTTCAGTATATATAGGGCGCAAGTTCAGCAACATTGTTGCGACGACTGACTGCTTAGAATCTGTGGAACGGAAGTGTAATGGCTGCCGGCTCTGAATCTGCTGTGTAAAGTTTTTAATAATTGAATTTCAACTTACATTTCATTGTAAAGATTTCAGTTGGCCATGTGGCCCTAAAATAAATGTTACTTCTGGGCTTAAAAATTCCTCTAATGCCACTATTAAATCCCATTATCTCAGTGTCTGTCAAGAGAGTATAATTCTTAATTATTTTTTTTATAACCACTCAATAATTGTACAAAATAATTTACTTTGGGAACGGTTGTATTTTTCGCCATGTACTGTTATTTATAACTGGAGTGCTTTAGAAATTGTAATGTTGAAAATATGGATTTTACAGTCGGTTTAAGCCTTATGAGTGCAATTTGGTAAATCCGGAATGTCTTAAGGCACTTTTCTAATGTTCATACAAAAAAAGTATAAGTGAAGTTTCTCTCGCAGGAAAGCGTCTAAATTGGATGCGGGAATACAAGTTTAAGATATTCACATAATGAGGAAAAAATGAAATCAAGTGTCTCTAGGTAGAAAATATTTGCATTTTGTTCGTTGTTGGTTCATTTTCCGTCTAGCAATGGCGGTTGATTACTTCTGCTTACAAGGGAGTACATCTAAATAAAATGTTGTCTTGAATTCATGAATCAAGCAAAATTGATTTAGTAATCCATAATAGGTATGTTGTTTCACAATTGTAAACCAAAAATATCTTAACTTAATCTGGTAAAACAACAACAGTGCCAATATGTCTTATCCAGAACAAGGATAAGATATCAAGCGAATTTATCCTTGTTCTTTTCCCTGTCAGTTGGGCACTGTGCTGTCTTCATCGCTGTCGGACAGCAACCCGCCTTCTAGTAGATTGAATGGCTTCTGATGAGGCCTTCATGTCGGCCTCGACCTTTTACCTACTTGCCTCCTTTTTAAAAATCATTTAGGTTTGTTTGTTTTTTCTTATCTTAACCCTTTCAAGAAGTGAGCGTAGACTTTTGATAGAAACCGGAAAAAAAGCTGAAGGGCATGAAGTCAGTCTGTGCAGGTAGCAAAAGTTTTTCCTCATGCTGATACCAGTTTTTTTTACCTGATGTACTCAACGTTTTAACTAGTTCTCTAGGTTTTGAGGACTTGCTATCCCCTCATTTTCCTTTCTTTGACCTAATTTTTACTTCCTTGATATAAGGTCTGTTAATGGGTCAAATGAATTAAACTGAGCACGAGCTTCAACTTGCACTAAAACTTTGTTTGTGAATGTGAATGCTGTTTTCACTAGTTAAACTTGAGTGGTAATGAAGATTTGTTGAAACTTTACGTTGTATTCTGGATATGACGAATTTTTAAAATGCAGAGTTCTGTGTACTAAGCGCAAGGGAATTACCAGTGTTCCTAATAACTTAATTTAATCTGCATAATGTGGCGTTTGCACCATAAGATATACATTGTCAAGAAATAATACTTTCCCTGTTTGTGAGGTTTCACAAATGCTTCATAGATATGTACTATGTATATCGTATATCATCAATTGTGTAATTAAGACGCACTTTTTTCAACATAGAAACATCTCTAAAAACGGGGTGCGCCTTAGAATCGCGGGTGTCTTAAACCATGTACAGATCAAAGCTGTGCGTCTTAAAATTG
Source organism: Julus scandinavius (assembly GCA_034696685.1). NCBI lineage: Eukaryota > Metazoa > Arthropoda > Diplopoda > Julida > Julidae > Julus > Julus scandinavius. The sequence continues at coordinate 52,732 of JAQGAE010000099.1, read as the reverse complement.
ACGAAATACGGTATTTGTGCATGTTTTAAGACGTTTTTAAACTCGTAAAATTTAATAAAAATCACCCGGAACTTTTGGGCTTTATAAATATTTAGCATTTATAAAAGTTTTAACTGAGAAATATACAAACATTTTTTACCGTATTAAAGCAGGGTGCGTCTTAGAATCGAGGATGTGTTTTATGCGAATACCATGTACAGTTCAGGTGAGAAACGCCGGATGCATGTATCCAGCTACTTGAAAACATCGTTGTCTCCTACATCTGAATACATGTAACCAAAAAACTTGTATCTGGTGAATGTGGTTGCACCTGAGAAAGTTCCTTCAATGTGTACATTGTTTACATTTAGTATTTCCCTATTGTTGTTGTTAGTAAATTGAAAAACTAATTGTAAAAGATATTTCTAAGAAATTAATATGCGTCTTACAATCGATGTCGTCTTATAATTGATAAAATATGGTAATTCATTTAATAACAATAATAATAAAAATGATAATAATGAACCCACTACATGCTAATTCGTTGTTTTCATAAAAATGGTTTTGACTTTGGATGGGTCTTAGGGAACCTCCAGGGTTCCTATAGAACCACAGTTTGAGAAACACTGTTCTATCAAACATTGTCTTCTTTGTAAGTCTCCTGAGTTGAATTAACCATAATATCAGATGCCTGGAAACCAGCCTTGCTTCTGCTATTTTTCACGTTGACATTGAGTGATTCTACCAAATGATGGAATTTGACATAACATCAATTTCCCATTTGCCTATTTCCACGCACATTTGGTTATTAATTCTCGTTTTTAAGCAATTTGGTACAAAGAGGGCATTCAGACAGGCCTTATGCTCGAAGCTTTCATTTCGCCAAGAATCCTTCCACGATGCTGATGTTATGGTGATTGATTTCGGGCACGATTTGGCTAAGGAAACGCTGAAATACACCGGTGGATCGGCTCCATGGCCATCCTTCGAGGCTGCGCCTGGTGAAATTTCAGCACGCATGCGAGATCATTAATCACGAAACTCGATGAATAAATCCGGTAAAAGAACCAGATTCTGGCAGCTGAATACTACCTCGTAATTCGAGTAAATAATGGATCAGCGCCCAGATTAGTCTGTGATTTAATTATTCATAAGGTGGATGAAATACAATGAGATCAGCAATTCTTTCAGGGATATGGTCAAGAAGTATATACAATGAAGATTCGCTGTGTTTCTTTTTTTTTTTTGTGTGTTCATTTTTTTTATATTTTTGCTGATTTCCCCAGACTCGCCAAGGACGTTTTCCAAGAATTTTTCAAGATGTTTTGATGAAACTGGTGTTTTCAGAAATCCATTGCTTCGTAATGTACCGATGTTGATGGGATTTTGTTGACAAAGAGAAAATGTTAACTTTAAATCTCGGGATATGTTGAGATTCAACAGAATTCTAAACGAGTTGACTAGAAGTTCAACAAGCTGGAGTCTGGAGAGGGTCCGCACATGTGGGATGACATAAGTGATTGGCAAAGATTCACTAAAAATAAGCAAAATTCAATAAGTATCACTAGTTAGATTATGGCAAATAGCCAGGAATCCCATTTGGTGTGCTGTAATTTAATCAAGTGAACCTGAGGTTCAGTAGTTTTTGGATGAATTTGATGATCATTCTGTTGTACGTTCTACAGCAGTGTTTGTTTGAATGAATTAATCTGCTCTATTGATGAACGTTTTTGTAATGTTTTCTCTGTTTACGAAAGAAATTCGAAAAATTATGTGGCACACCGGTAGACCTTCACAAACTAGTGTGCTACGGTAAACCTGTTGAAAACACTGATCCGCAAAGTTCATGGAAGACAGGATGGGTGAAATAATGCATCAAGATTTAAGGTTGCCTAAAGATTCGATCATCAAGTCTAAAGTCTCTGGATTGTTGGATTGTCATTGACCAGCAAATTCATCATTATTTTTTGTATTACAAAATCGACCTACATGTCATTCTCTGATAACTAAAATCCTTTAACAGAAGTGGCCAATCGACATGATCACATTCTCATATAAGTATATAATAATAGATTGTAAGATTATCAATTACAAGTACGTTTCAGAAGGATTGAGTATCGTTACATTTCTCAGCGTCTTCGTTGTTGATGGTCAGTTTCAACGAGGGTATTTTGCAATCTCCTTGCCTTCATTCAGTGGGATGCCTTCAAAGAAGGCAGGCATCCGTAATATTATAATTAGGAAAATACTGAAGATGTTTGCATGCTACGAAACTATAATTACCTTATTAAAGGTTCAAGAAAGCGTTTCATAACCGTCTGGCATTTGAAAATGAGCATTGCATGAGGTGCAATTTTGTCTCCTGAACACGAGAGCCCAATTAAAAATGTGAATTGCCCAAATTGCGAAACTGCGTTAGTAATTGTGCTAGTTAGCACTGCCCACCCGCTCGGAAGCATGACCCAATGAGCTGGATTTTGATACCTGGCAGCGTGTTTCTGGTCAATATTTCGTGTGATGTACTCGATCGACACCTCACTGGATTTGTGAGGGGTCTCGATGGCACGGAAACGCTTTCACAACATGCCTTTGCCCAGGACCATGTTGTCTGTGTAAATAAATAGTATTTTGGCCCTATAAGTGTGACCCTATATGTGGACGAAGTCATAATAGGGTGGTACAATGGCGCCTACCTTGTTGGCCTGATTAAATGTTGTATTGATCAATATGTTACTAAAACAGATGAGGTGATAACTGGATTTTAGCTTGAAGGCATGAGTTATAGCTGGGTACTTTTACCTGGACGAACGAAATATACAATTACAGGAAAGGTGTAAAAGTTGTTGGTTTGATCAAGCCGTGAAGTAATTGGACAATAGAAAGTTTGACTGGTCGGAGGCTCTTAAATTTTCATTTTGTGACCATTGGCTTTTTTTTTTCTACAGGAAAGTCGCCCTTTTTCCCTGGTCTGGAGGACAACCACCTTCTTGAGGATGGCCACTTGGACCAGTCCGTCCCGTCACTGAGCTCACCATCCAGAAGCTCGCCACGGTCACAGAGCAGCGGAGATTTGGGAGAGCGCTACTCTCGCAAGGTGTTCGTCGGTGGACTCCCACCTGACATCGACGAAGGTGAGCCATGCGCTTTTTGCGCATTTGAAGTTTTGTGTTTAAAATTAATATGATATCGTCCAGTGGCATTTTTAAATCTGTACTTTGATCTCTTGATCGTTCACGGAAAATGTGATGGATGATATTACTAAAAGAATTTTACAGTGATTTATTCCAAAATAACGTTTTAGCTATTGAAAATTTGAAATGAATTTGAAAACTACGGTTTTCTTAAGGCACTGCTTTTTCATGTTCCAACATGAAAACTCAATGCAACATTTGTTTTCAAAGATGAGGATTAGATAGCTGAGAAACCTTGGTTAAATATTAAGATCTGTTTGATTAAGGGATTATAAACGGATTATCTTGGAATTATCCTAATCAAAAATCTTCCCTTGTTTTCTTTCAGAGGAAATAACAGCCAGCTTTCGCCGTTTCGGACCCCTGGTCGTGGACTGGCCTCACAAGGCCGAGAGCAAATCGTACTTTCCACCTAAAGGTTGCTTGCATGAACAATTGTGCATTACTTTTAAGTTTGTAATCTGAAAATATGTTAAGTTTCTGACTAATGTCTTGCTACTTGTCTTCATGCAGGCTATGCTTTTCTCCTGTTCCAAGATGAAAGCTCCGTGCAAAATCTTATTGATGCGTGCATCCAAGATGACGATAAGTTGTATCTGTGTGTCTCCAGTCCTACCATCAAGGACAAGCCGGTAGGTCCATGTTTGGCTTGCAACCGTTCTTTGATCTTAATTTAGTGAACTTGTGGCATCTTGAAGTGCTCATTGCAGAACATTATATCTTGATACTAAAGTTTTCTAGTTTTACTTTAACGAATTAATTTATTCATCAGAGATCTGATGTGTAAATGTATATTTCTTGTTGACTTAATATATTAAGTGCTAAACTCCCCTTTAGCCAGTGTTACTTTTTTTGCAAATCTTTGCTTGTTCTCATAAAGGTCCAAATTCGTCCGTGGCGTTTGAGCGATGCTGACTTTGTGCTGGATGGATCTTTAACACTGGATCCCAGAAAAACAGTCTTTGTAGGTGGTGTTCCTCGACCTCTTAAAGCTGGTAAGAGTGTGATGACGGTGGAATGGAGTTGTTGCTTTCCTTGATGAGTTGATACAATGTGCGTGACTGTACATTTTTAGTGGAACTAGCCATGATCATGGATCGTCTGTATGGTGGAGTGTGCTATGCTGGGATTGACACCGATCCCGAACTGAAGTATCCTAAGGGGGCTGGCCGTGTGGCCTTTTCCAATCAGCAAAGTTATATAGCGGCTATCAGCGCCCGTTTCGTACAACTGCAACATGGGGACATTGATAAACGAGTGAGTGAATATTATGAGCAAAGGCTGTATTTTTTGGCATGCATGCTGCCTTCCAATGCTATACGCTTAAGCCATTGCACCACCGTAGCAAATTATTGTTATGCTTGTTGTGTTTTATTTTTTAGTCTCTTATATTTGTTTATTTTCAGCTGCTTGTCTTTGAAGTTTGTAACTTTTGCATAGCTTGATGGAATAATTTTGGCCTGGATAAGATTCTAGGTTATGGGCCAGTGCAAAATTGGGTGCCCAAATTAGGGATAACAAAGGATCCTAAAATTACAGATTTCTGTTTTGAATTAGTAATAACAAATGAACATGCAGTGGAACCCTGTTAAGAAGTCCTCGCTTAATTTTTACCCTGTACGGAGTCTGCTTTCTGAACTCCCGAATTCTATCCGGGGTGTACTTGCATTTGTTTCTCTTGCTGCCGGCTTTCTTCCAAAAACCTGCACTAGATTTGCATGCACTCACAAAGTCCTTGCTTGCGCACTTAGGTGATTAGCACCCAGCAGTGATAATTAGCAAACTAGGATTAAGTTTTTTGTTCTAGTTGCTTGGAGCTGCTTGCCCCTCCGCTTTGCAATTCTGTATGTAGTCTTTAAGAAGTTATCTTATCAAGTACATGTGTTCGTTTTTGGTATCCAGGTGGAAGTGAAGCCTTACGTGTTGGATGACCAGTTGTGTGATGAGTGCCAAGGCGCCCGCTGTGGCGGCAAGTTCGCCCCGTTCTTCTGCGCCAACGTCACCTGCCTGCAGTACTACTGCGAGCAGTGCTGGGCCACGATCCATTCCCGCGCTGGCCGGGAGTTCCACAAGCCGTTGGTTAAGGAAGGGGCTGATCGGCCACGCACGGTGCCATTCCGCTGGTGTTAAGCAACACATTGGTTAGCCAATGGCCGTTTTTTCGTTTGCTCGCTGTTTTCGCCCCCTCCCTGTTGTTACTTCTATCCCTGACCCATCCCCCCACCTACGTTCGTTGCACCGAAGCATTCATTGACTTACCTCAAAGTGTATTTTTCTTCCGCCTTTTACACTGTTTTACAGTCCCCCACTTCCGGTTCTCCTTCGGTTGCATTTTTTTCAACGTTCGTGGCAAGATATGTCATTTCTTAACCTTTGCCCTCTTTTTTAATCTTAATGCGCATCTGTTCCATTGGATTATGCCTCATTCAGGAGGTATGCAGTTTTAGGAGAGGTATGCCATGTTAAGGCTTCGAACCCAGGGATAACCTTAGGCTCTGCCTATGTGCAGTTGGACAGCACATCTGTTGTTGTTTTTGCAATGTTGCGAAAGAGCAGAATCAGGCACTCGTTAAAGAAATCTGCCCCATTAGCTTTGCGCAGTCGACAAGCAGCTTGCAATCCTCTCCCCGTTTATTAAACCGGAAAGTTGTTCCCCTCGGTTTCCACTCGTTTAGCGCCCTACTTTGTACTTTACGAGGATGACAGGTCAGATTGCTGGTAATCATTTTCTGATTCTTATTTCCAGCATTTTTTGCATTTCCTCCTACACTCACTAAACTTTAATGAAACCTTTTCAAAGGTTTTGTCTAATTTATAAAATGAAGCTTATTCATGTGCTATTAGCAGAAATTTGCTGTTTGGCGAGAGCCATTTTAGTACAGTTTCGATGTAAATCTCGGTGTTTTGTATATCCTGAAATGTCGTTATGTCTTGTAAGAGGCGATATATCAATATATCCCAGACACAAAACAACGATTTTTTTTATTACAAATACCGAATAGTTTGAAAATTGCATGCAGTGCATTTTAACATCTCGTTAACGTTAATATGCAGATTCAAAATTTACTTCTAAATTTAATATTTCAAAATTTCATCATGTCACATTCTGTGACATGATGATTTCTTCGATCAAGGATAATCAATCCTTTTATGTGACAACGTGGAAAACCATAAGTGTGAACCAAGTAACACTATTTTCCTGGTTACGTAGACAAAATTCTTTCCTGAATTGCCTTTCCCTTTCCCCGCCTAATGCTTGAAAGGTTGACGAGGCTCGGGAGCCACAGGCCTCGAATTACTTGTTATTAATACCTCACACTAATCGAACATCAGGTTTTCCTGCCAGTGTTTCTCGTGTTAGTTTTCTGGTCTGCTTCGGGGGCGCGCGAGCCTTCGACGCAACCTTCTATTCCGTTTCCTCGTTGCACCCTCGTGCATTTCTAATGAATGTTCGTCTTTGTAGTGCGCCTGTATGCATGCGCGAATGTACGTTCGTGGTAGAAGAGCCTTTGATGTAATTCCAGTTTTTAATCCCGTGGCTTACGGTAGTTGTGCTCAAACGGCCCATTTTCTTCTGTGAGTACCTCGTTGATCTCAGCGCACCAAAGATTTCTTGTTGTTGATTCGTTGGCACGGCTGTAGTTGGAAGATGCAAAGGGACGTGCGGCGGGGCGCTGGCGTTTGTTAGTACCAGCAGCCTCGCCGCTCATCGTCCGGTAGAGCCATGGTTAATTGCACATTTCGATAAAAATCCAGTTTTTTGAGCGTTAAAAAATCGGAAGCAATAGTTTTTTGATAGTCAATCTCCCCTTTGTACTGATCTTGGTCAGATCACCTAGCATACCGATTCCATATCATAGTTCTGTGCCAGGTGTGTGTAGGCAGGGTCACATGCTTCCTCTGGGCGCCCCTTTTGAAGGTACGTGTGCCCACACCCCCTCAGCAGCCAGTTGCAATAAGGCTGTCCTACCTTCTCATTTGTTCCGTTGGCGGGCCGCTCTCCTATCAGCTGCACCCGATGCAGTAGGGCAACAGCAGCGAACCTGCCATTTCTTTTTAACATTTTTCCTTTTTTGTAATCTTGTTTGTGAGCTAAGCTTGTCACGAGTCATTTAATAGTTTTCATTGTTTGTTGCTTGCGTTTTATGTATATTCTTTATTTTTGGCCATCTTTCGTCTAACGGCTCGTTTCGTTCCCGTTCCCCGCTCCCGGTTTGCCAATTGCCGTTTAAATGTGACTCGATTTGTTGGTTACTAGACAAGCCCACGGGCGTCTAGTTTGGGAACGTAAGTCGGTGAGTTACGTCTAGTCAATTTTTTGATAGTGGGTATGAACAGAACAAATTGAGGTAGTTGGCAAATTCCGTAGATTTTTTCTTGTTTTTTCTAGCACTTTGGATATATCAGTTTAGCTAAAAGCATGTAACTTAACATTTATATCAATAATTTTTCTATTCGCCGATTTAAGTAATTTTTAATTATTATTATTATTATTATTATTATTATTATTATTATTTTTTGGTTTGTTACATTTTATCTTTGTATTGAGAATTCACTTAGCACAGATGTAAGTTAATTTGTATCCATAGATTTTTTACTCAGAGAAATTATTTACAACGTTTTCAGTAGCACAATTATATTTTTCACAAGCTACTGTTTTTTATTATTCGTACTCAAATTTTTGTAATATATCGCAGTATATATTCTCTATCCCCGGGCCCTCCCGATTTTTCACAAACTCTTTTTCTTCGCACCGCCCTGTATGCCGTTTTTGAAAATTCCGCCGTATTCGCTTATTTTTGAAGTGTTACCTTTTTATATAAATCGACTGACGGTTGGCGCAGCCGAGGGCACGTGTCTAACCAAAAGAGTTTGTGGACTCGCAGCTGTGTGTGGCATGAATGGCGTCAAGTTTTTGCATTTGTATTCCGTTTGATCGGCTCACGACTTGCCCATCTGACGCGTGCAATCAGTTTTGCGCTAACCAGCGTGCAATGCAGTGAGTTGCCGAACGATTCGTCTGTCATATCTTGGTGCCTAGCATACCGTGAGAATGGTCGAGCACCACTTGGCATTATTTTTTGGCTAGAAACTCCATGCATATGCTTTTTACTTTATTTTATTTATAAATTTATTTTTATTCCCATTCAATTATACACCTTATATCAGTGATTCCTGTTATGAGTAGAACCACGAAGAATAAGAGCTAAATTACGATCTTTTAAATTGATTTTTGAAATGCATTCGAATGTTGATTTATTTATTTAATATAAATATTTACATTTCACAGTTCTATGTTTTGTATTATAAAAATTTTGGTTAATTATCAATTTAAGTCTACTTATGAACGTGTGCTAATCAACTCTACATACGTTTTATTCCTCAGTAGAATATATTTTATTCTGCATTAAGTGTTCATTTTTTTCACCATTTTTTGGTATTTTTAGGTGTTTTGGAAATTGAGTATTCAATGTATTTGAGCATTTTCCGCTCTCGTCTTTCATGAAATCTGAAGATGACATTTTAATTTATTTGCATGGTTTTCTTCCTAAAAAAAACCCCATGGGCTCGATAGTGCAATAGTGAAATGGTTAGGCACCACAAGTTCGTTACCGCACACATGCATTGCCGCTACAGACTTATTTATTTCGTTATCTCTGTATTTATTGACTGCAAATTGATTCAATTGATTTGTTTATCGTATTTAAGCAATGATCAATTTTGAGTATGGTCGCACGTCCAGTTACTTGGACGTGCCTAAATTCTGCTGTACATTGTCGCTGACCGCCTGCATTGCGCCCTTCGTGCCATGTTCAGCTGCGAGTAGTGATAATCTTTTTAATCCATATTTATCCCCCTTTTTCTGAAATCGATAATTCCCCATACTTTTTCAATTTCTTGTTACTTGCATGGCCTTTAAATACGTGGTTCATTCGATGACGGTGGGCCATGTGCTTCCCGGTAATTCCCGTGTACTTGGTGACTTTTTAAGACTAATGAAACTTTTTCTCTCCTCTTAGGCGTTTTAATTCTTGTTTGTTTCCCCGTTTTCCCTTCTTTTGGACTTTGTCCATTCACAACCTGGTTTTGTCTTCTTTATTTTTCACGTCTCCATCTCGTCTTTTTCTTCTTTCCTTGTTTCTTATCATTCGGTAGTGTTCCTGTAATTATATTAATTGTTTAGGGTAATACTTGCAGTGAATTATAACGCCGGATTTTGGCGTCTGGCTTACCAGTTGTGATAGTTGTTTGAACCAAATTTGTGTGATGTTTTATTACTAGAAGCTTTTTTTATTTTCGAGCGTTTTTTACTTTTCAAACTTGGATGCGAAAAGTGTTTTTTCAACTTTTCACGATTATTAGTGTAACGAGCAGTTTTTGGCTGTTGTATAACGTTAGCTATGCTGTTACCTATTCTAGTTACAGCAGCCCCTGTTGCCCCTTTCGCATTTTGACCTATCCTACTCTTCCCGGGTATTACGAGACACAGGCTCTTGGTGGAATCGACGCGTTCGAACATCGCCAGCACCAAATTTGACAAAATCTGACTTTGCTGTCTCGGCAGAGGCATATCAGACTTGCAAACTTTCCAGCTCGTTAGCCACTTGCTCGGAAAACAATTTTCAAATTTTTAACATTTGAGGCTGGTACGTGATCCTATGGCTCTGTAAATCCCTTCCCTCATCCCAACTCTCTTCAAACCTTTAGTCAGGGTGTTTAATCTTAGTCAACTCATAAACTTTTCAATGTAAAATGACTTTTCTGCTCTATGGTGCACGTTATCTACTCCCCACTAGTGGCGTTCCCACCCAGCCCGCGCAATAATTCCAAGAGCCAAACTGAAACCACTATGACACGTAATATATTCTAATTAACTCTTGTCTACGCTCTCACAGGGTAGCGCACAGCTTCGGTTGGTGTGTCGCCATTGTGTCCTATCCCTTATCACTCGGTAGGTGCCCTGACCACACTGTGCAAGTTGGCTCGATATCATATTTTAGCGACCTCAAACACAGCTTGGGGTTTCTCTTTTTTGGACGCCATTTTGAACCATGTAGTGTTTGGGCATCTCTAACACAAGTTCCCCCAACATGTACCAATCTCGCTAATGTACGGCCAGTGTTTTGTTAGTTCCATTGCTGTTCGTAAAGTGTGTTGCGCTAGCTCGGCTTCATGTAGTGTCATAACTTTTCATTTATGCATCCTTATGTTCTGAAAAATGTGTTTATTGTCAGTATTGAACTGATTGTTGCTATTGGCAACAGCAGTTTAAAAAAATTTCATTTTTATTTCTTAATGAAGCCAATATCTGTAATGTGCTCTTTATCGATACCCCAACTGCCTTTCAGTTTCTTTTTGGAAAATAATGGAGTTTTTTAAAAATTTTGTCCTTAGTTAAAAAAATGTTCTTAGCAAAATATATATAAAGTGACAGGGATTTTTTTGTCTGAAAATATTGTCATTCAATCCTGGATGTCCTGCCAAAATGCAAATAGGGCTTGGCAGCTTTTCAGGTCTGCCATCCCTTGTGGGCTCTCCAGGTGACTCTGCCTAACCTTTTACCTGCCAAACCACTTTTAGAATTGTATGGTTCCAAATATCATCTTTTGTAAAGGTAGACTAAATTGGCATAGGCACTTTGAAGCAGGGAGTCAGAAAGGCCTCAATGGCCAAATGGCTGGGAATTTGACTGTAAAGTGCTAATATGGCCATAAAGAAAAGCAAGATGTGTGGTTAGTGAGCTTACACAATGATACCTGGCCGTTTGTAGTGAGAAAGGTACACGTAATTGGGGGAAGCCCAGGGTCAGAAGGGGTGCACCAGTCAATCTATATTAAATATATAATATGCTATATATAAAAAATATCATCTCTTGCACCTTTTACAGTGTAGAGTTAATTTCGTCTTCAATCAAATGACGTTGGTTTCTTTCTAGTTTTTCGTGCGTGAAAAAAAAAAGTGGAGAATTTTCGCTTGGTCTAATTTTTCTTGTACTTTGAATGCTTTTTTGTCCGAAAAAAAGGATGCAAGAAGAGCTTTTAAACATTTTTTTATTGTACTAGAGCGAGATAACATCAAATTTAATATATATTTAAAACGGTAAGCTTTGTAATTGTTACATTTCCCAAGATTTATAATGTTCTACATTTTGTATTTTTCTGAGTGTTGTAGACTTGAGCGTTTCCTACTGGGCGTTTTGGGGCACAGTTTTTCTCTCCCACGCAGAGGGTATTTATTTTTCTTATGGTGCTACATGTACAGTAAAACCATTTTGGTGTGCGGCACTTAATTGTCGGTTTTCACGCAATTAACGAACCCACTTGTATAATTTGAATGTTAACTATTTTGCTAAAAATGAACGAAACGACTTACTGCCACGCTGCAGTGGATTTTCACGTGTTCGGACACATTGGGCTGCAGCCGCCTTTTGTTTTGGCCCCATGCCCTCACCTGACACCCCTTTCCGCTCCTCCTCCGTCCCCACCTCGCAGTTTCTGCCCATATCCGCCGAAAGATGTTCCCTGTCACCCCTCATTTTTTCCACCATTTTTTAGATTTCAATCCAGTCATTACATGAGCCTAAGCCGCAACTTTACCTATAAATTATATTTTGTATCTTTACTCGAATCATATACCTCTTTTTTAATACGTAGTCGACACCAACCTCCCCTTGTCCCCTTTTCTTAAATGCGAATGTGCAATACAAAAGTACAAGTGTATGCTCGGTGTACAGTTCTAGTGCTCTTTTGAACGAGTTTCCTTTTTTTTAGAAAAACAAAATATTGGTACGGTTTTTGGGTGTCGCCAGAAACGCTGAATTGCTGCTCGGGAATATGTCTGGGAACGTATCTGCAAACAGATATCCAGTTGATTTTTTGAAAATATTAGCCTTTTTGAGGGTTTAAGCTCAGTAAGCGCCCCTTTCACATGTGTTTTTCATAGACTTTTGCTGTATTTCTTTTTTCTGCCTTTGTAACTATAATTCTGTTTGCTCACAACTTCACACAAAGTCTGCCATTTTTTACGATGTTTTTAATTTGCAATTGAAAGCACAAATTTAGTTACAGACAATAGCATTGCACTCTGAGATACACTGTAGACAATCTTAATGTCGCCTTTATAACCATAAGTTGTGTGAACTTTCTTAGATTTCTAACTTATTTTCTGGTCTTATTAGGAGGCCAATACCGGTGAAAAGTTTTGAAACACATTTTTGAAAAAATGTTTCTAGTATGCTTCAAGTTAATGGAATATCTTACATTTTAAATGCTTGCCATTTGAAAAAAAGATTCTTGGTGTTCTGTCAAATATTGGAGTAGGATTGTCATTTTGTTAGAAAATTTCAATGTTATGCAACAACCTGAAATTGGTGTTTGTTTTAGTGATTTTGTTCTTCTGTAACTTATGCAGTAATTTTTTAATGATTTCTTTGTCAGAGGTTCAGCACTGTCCTGGACTTTTTTTTTCTCACAATTTTATTTAAAATTTTAAGGTTCATAAGTATATATCCTTGGTACGCATCTTTAGCTTTCCAATACATGTATATACATACCACATATTTACGTGAATAGACTGTCAAACAAATTATTAGCTACCCAAATCAACTCTTTTTGTTAAGAGTTTCCAGACATAGCCTGGCAAATCAAGTAAAAGCAATTCAGGATTCCAAAAGAGCACCTAAACCTAATGTACCGCAAAAATCATACTGCTTTTCTGTGCCCAGAAAAAAGTAGCGGCGTTTTTTCGAGCAAATAGTTACTATTTGGACACTTTTCTAATCCCCATTCTTGTATTTGTAGTTATTTTATTAATAATACACGGAAGAATTTACAAAAAAAAAAAAAAAAAGTTTTGCTATCGATTTTCAGAAATTTTAGTTTCGTCTAGTGTCGCTTGGGTTACTTCTTCTTCACCTTTCTTTTCACTTAGTCGTAGAGTTACCGTGCACCCGGTTGTAACTCGTAACTAGCTTACAACAGCACGATTTTTAATTCTTTGTTATTAACATATACAAATCTGTCAGTCAGTATTAATGTTTTTTAGTCAACGGCATAATTCAGTTATCCATTTAATCTTTTTTTGGTTTGTTTACAGAGTTTTTATTTTCATTTTTTTTTTTGCCTAATTATTTTTGGAATACCAATTTTTACATTTTGCAGTAATTTCTTTGATGTTGTAGAACATTGTTAACCTGTGGGACTTTTGTATACGGAGTTGCGGTCCTCGTGGCTCACACGTATCTCGCCTCATCCTCTCGAATACCTGTGTGTGATTTGGTGGGTTGTTACATCCAGCTGCCTGAGTTTTTTATTAAGTCTATTTTGTATGCGTAGTAGCTAAACGAGGATGAGACGAGGCATCCACCCATGCGGATCAACTTTTTATATGAGGGGAGTTTTCTTAGCCAATTTTTTTGTTGGATGATATTAACACCAGAGTTTCTATGTTTTTTATAAGTAATTGATAAAAAAAAGCACTTATTTCAAGTAATTTTGTTCTTGTAATGTTACAAGATTGTTTGTAACCGGTTTGCAACGTGGTAAATTTATTTAAATTACCCGAAAGTGTGCGATTTTATTTTTTATTTGCAGGACCGTTATACGATAGCTCTATCTAAAAGGTTTCATCTTTGTGTACCTGGTTATTTATTGTAATAGAAATAAAGGGAAGACCCTAGCTACGACTCGGACCGAGACTCCACTTTGAAAACTAGCGAATTGAAGGTAGCGCACTAGCACAAGTTTTTGTCGTAGTCGTGGAGTCTGGCATTTTGGGCCAAATAATGGGGTTTTTAAGCCATTAGCCGATTCTTTAGTATTAGTCTGGACAGTTTTTTTATTTCATGATTTGTGGTAAATTTTAGTTAAATAGGGGGTTGGCAACCTTACCCCGTGTTTCAGTACTATTTTTTTTTTCTCTCTCTATGTTACTTTCATCGTTTTGTATTTTTCAGATGATACGATTGAGCCAATCATATCACCTGAAAATTACGGAAATAACATACCTAAAGGAAAAAAACGTAAGTACCGAACCATGGCATTAGCATCTATGGTGGAGTGACATTCCAACTATGCTAATATATTTTTAAATTGGTACCATTTAATTATTTTGAAACCCAGATTAGCATTATTATTAGGGAAATGCACATTTATCAAAGTTAATTGGGAAAAAGAGTAGTACTGGAAAGCTGATTGTAACAAAAAAATTATTTTAATATAGCAACCAACATACATAGAAGTATCATTGTGTTCGCATTTTTTTAGACTTCGGAGAATGTGAAATTTCTGGTTCTTCGTTGATGGAATGTTTTGCTGCATTGTTGCACTTGCTAACCTTCCACTGATCTTCTTCAGGTAAGTCTGAAGTGGCCACCACATCAAATACACCTTTTCCAGATTTCCTACACTCTGTAAACCAAGAAATGTTTGCATGTAACTTCTTTTCTTTTTATTATAAAATTGCATGAAATGAGGTATAAAAAAAAGTGAGAAATTACCAGCTTTCAGAATTACCCCTCGCCCCCATGCTGTTACGACATCTATTGCTTGCGCAGCATTTAACCCAAACAGTTGGCAGCTGGAAACTATTAAGAAGCATATTTCGATAGCAGTGAGAAAACAAACGGCAAGTTACATTTTAAAGGATACAGGTTTACAACGTCGTACGGTCCTCTTACATCCATCGGCTAAAAAAAAAGAATAGATGCAATTAATTCTGAAACTGAAGAATTCTTAGATAATTTCACCCAGCTTAAAGATAAAAACCGCAAACCTTTTCAGCCTTGCTGGAAACAAACACATTCTAAGTTTAGGGAATAAAGAAAAATTAGACATTAGAACAGAAGAATAAATAAATGTAAATAAAAGTCCGAAAATAACCTTTCTCTTGCAGGTGGCAATAATGTTCTTTGCATTAGAAATGGTGTGCCGTCTGACGTTGGCATCCAATATTGCAGGCGCATAAAAGATTTCGAAGAAAATTCCTCGCTCCAAAGCCTGCACGAAATAAGTTTTAACTTCAGCTGTTAGACATAAATATAGCTGCAAGATAATTCGATATGCTAAAAACTAACCATGCCAACTTGTTGGTGTTTAATAAAAACTGGCAGCCGAGAAGTTATTGGGAAGGTGATGATATCAACATCCAACGAGGAACAGCACACCTGCAATGCCTTGTCATTCTCAGGTTGTACAGCCAAAATATCATATTGTTTAACTTCTTGGGACGTTTGCTACAATGGACAAATATTAATATGCATGGTTTAATTGCTCAAAAACATTTTTCCAAATGTTGTAAAACTCAAAATGGGAGTTGTTTTCAATACCAATTTGTGTGTCTGAGCAGCATCGGATATAATCACTGTGATACGTTGCAATATTTTGAATTTTCTTTTTGAATCCTACTAAACAGAGGGGTGAACATGTTACTTAATTTGTACATTTAAATTAAGGTTCAAGCACAAGTCCAACAAGTTAAAAATTTGCCTTATCATCCACGACTTCATTACACGAGATGTTTAATGGGGCTGGAATCTGAAAATAAAGGTGTGCAAGTATTTTAAATAATGCTCACAAGTTTATAAAATGGTGATGGTGATACATGTATATTCCGGCCACCATAATCACGTATCGTTATGACAAATATAGGTGCACCGCTACAAATTTGTCTGTCAAACTAATGACAAGTGATTGTAGACTTTAGACTGAAAAACTTGAACAGGTGAGCGAATTAATTAATACATTTTAGAGAAGCCCACCTGTGAGGGTTTTCCTTTTTTGCTCTGCAGTGCATCGGATTCTAATATTGTGTTGACAGCCACTGTATCATAACCAACTGACATTTTAAAGAGAAAAAAAAACATATTGTTAACGCTAGTAGACAATTACAACTACACAACTCGTGTACGTTGTATTAGCTAATTTAAGTGCTTCATATTTTAGCTGACAGTTCAGCCCCATGCCTAACTGCATGCATATGCCTCTGCAAAACACGTGGTCAACGTGATACTCACGTTTGTAAGCCATTTTCAATGTATCAATCAACACTTTCATATGATTTGAATTCTTGCGCTGCACCACTATATTAAGATCGTAAAATCCGCCGCCCATTATGATAATTTCTAGAGATTCAGTCGAAAAATCACGAGCGCAAACTGATGATGTTTTCTTTTTAAATTTCACGCAATTCGACTGTAGTTCAAAGCACTAGATGGCGCTAGTTGACAGCTGAGGAGAAGCCCGCCAAAACTTAAATTTTTATTTTAAAACATCGTTAGCGTGATTTCGCAAGGTGAACAAGGTAATTTCACATGTTTTATTCCATTTTTTACATCGCAATAATGCTATTATTTCAAGGGGTAACCGTGTCGCCTAGTTCTAAATGCAGCTGAAATATATTTAGAAGCGAGTCAAGGCCAGAAGTGTATAGTGATTATTATTATAGTGAAAAGTGACATTCCAAGTTAAAGGGTTTCATTTTTTTAAAGTGATCTTGACCTCGATGTTCGATATTTAGGCCAAATGGCGCAATTATCCTGAACGGTGTTTCAGAAATTTCATGTTGCATATTCAGAACAGACTTTCTAATTCGTTCAAGTAGGCCACACCTGCTTTGCATATTTACAAGCAGTGAATGGACCAACAGAGGATTCTTTTGAAGTGGATTGAACCATACAGGGTCTACAGACTGCTGTATTAGCAGTATATTTTCTCAAAACTTCGAGTTATGAATATCTTCCCCGGGTCCGGCCCTGGCTCTTCTTGAAACGCCTGGCTATTTGGGCCAGACGCTTATTAGGACTGATGAATAAGAATGTGAACTTATATGCTAGATGATAGACCCCATTAGAAGTAGGCCCCTTAAACATTAGATAATATGTTAAAATGTTAATAACCTTTTAATAGCTTAATATATTTTAATATTAATTTATTTTGAAAATAATTGTAACACTTCCGTTTTTTACTAATGTATGTTTTAAAGAATTAAATGATTTCTTAGAAAAATTAAATGATAAAATTGTAGTTTTTCTACCACTCATAATTGCAAAAATATTTGCAGTTTTAAATTCTGTCACTAACTGCAAAAATACTGCATCCTTGCAACTCGCAAGCAATATTTGTAGACACAGAATATTGGACTTTAAATTTCAAAACAAACTTCCCGCCCTAAATTCTAGAAACTCGAACGCTAGTGACCCCAGCTCCCTATCACGCAACAAATTTATCGTTTCAAACATTAGCGTATACAGATTAATTACAAATTGACTTGTTTATGATAGTTATATATCCCGTTGCCATTGGCGTCAGTCTAGTACGAATGTACTAGATTAAATATCGTCACTGGCTGCAATCAGCTGTTTGCCACCCCCACCTTCTTGATCACGTGACCCATGCGGGCCAATGGGAAGCCGAGGTCGTTTAAAGATGGCGACCCCCTTGTAGTTTCGATTCGGGTTACATTACGAAAGATTCCCATTGACGATTCGGAGGGCTGCAGACTAAAATCGCGTAAAATTAGCGAGAATTTCTCGCATAGACAATCACGATGTGGATTACGGGCAAGGTGGACCAAACATCGCACAAGGAGACGATTTTCAACCAGTTATTCCAGGAATGTCGCACAGCTGCCCCAGGGGCAAGATTGTCCTATCCACTGCGTTCCAAGCTGGAAAAGTTCCAGCGGCTGGAACGGGTAGGCATCGTAACCCGTGAAAAGGACGGTTGCACGCCCCTGTTCATAGCCTGTAAAAGAGGTAACTTGGACATTGTTGAGTACTTGATAAGTGTGTGCGGGGCCGACGTGGAACAGCGGGGCACTTATGAGGTGCCGGACGACCGCAGCATCCATCATGTTACGCCTTTGTGGTGTGCCTGCGTGGCCGGCAAGATGGGGGTGGTGCGTTTGCTGGTGGAACATGGGGCGCGCGTGAACAGTGTATCTGACACGGGTTCTACGCCCGTGCGTTCAGCATGCTTCATGACCCACTTTGAGATCGTCCGCTACCTCGTGGAACACGGGGCCGACATCTTGAAACCAAACTACAACGGCGGCACCTGTCTGATCAACTCTGTTCAGAGTGTGCCGCTCTGCGCCTTCCTGCTGCAGAATGGGGCTGCCGTGAACGCCAGGGACATCCAACGTAAGACAGCATTACACTACGCCATCCAGGAGCACCGCTTCGAGGCCACCAAGCTGCTGCTGGAGCATGGGGCTGACCCCCTGATGCGCAGCATGGCCGGCGACGACGCCCTGCAGACCGCCTGCCTGAAGGGGGCCATGCAGATCTTCGGACACCTGACAACGCTGCCCGCCTTCGACCCGGACAGGGTAGCCGATGCCCACGAGCTCATGGCCTCCACATACCTTGACGAGCACCACGACCTGCCGCAGGCGCTGTTGCTGTGGCGTAAGGCGCTGAAAATCCGCAATGGGGTGCCGAAACCCCGCACGGTGCCACAGAGGGCGGCCTACCAGCACGCGGTCGAGTTTGACAGTGCTGCGGAGCTGGATGTCATCGCCCTGGACCTGGACGCCTCACGCATGCAGTCACTGCTCATCTGCGAGCGCATCTTGGGGCCATTGCACAAGGACACCATATTTCGGCTGATGTACCGTGGTGCTGCCTATGCCGACAGCATGCAGTACCAGCGCTGCGTCGAGCTGTGGATCTTTGCTCTTAAACAGCGCATCCTCAAGGACAGTCTGCTGCACAGTGAGGCGTGCTTTACGGCACAGGCCATTGTGCGCCTTTTTCTCGACCTGCTTGACAAGCAACGGGTTGGTGGACCTCGAGACGTGAACTTTGAGGATGTTGTGGCCGCCATTGAGCTCCTGGCCAACGAAATACCCGTAGCTCTGAAGCTGCTGGACGTGCAGCCTGTCTACAAGCGGCAACAGGACAACTTCGACCGAATTCTCGGGGTGGTCATCCACTTAATTCATGTGATGGCGGCTGTGCCCAAAGACAAGGTGCAGACCATGCGCATGAAGCGGCTTGTCAACGAGGTAATCCGCATGAACCCCCACAATCACCTAGGTGATTCCCTCCTGCATTTGGCAGTGTCGCCCTCCAACGCCATGAAGGCCAGCAGCTTCTTTGAGGGAACGCACACCCAAATCTTCCCCAACCGCGGTGTGGTCGAGGTGCTTCTCGAGTGCGGGCTGGACGCCTGCACGGTGAACCTGGTCCATGACACGCCGTTGCACGTTGCTGCCCGTAATTACAACGTTGACGTGGTCACGCTGCTACTGCACCATGGTGCCCACATCGATCAGCGTAACGAAAAGGGCGAACAGGCATGCCGCTTGCTTGCACTGGTGCCGGAGTGCAGCATTAATCCACTGCATTACTTAAACCTCAAATGCCTGGCCGCCCAGATCGTCAAGGAACGTGGAATTCCCTACACGGGCGAAGTGCCTGTGGCTCTGGAAGATTTCATCAGGCTGCACTAAACGATTCAAGAAACACTATCCAGCCCGCAAAGTCTACCTGCTTTATTCTTCTTCAAAAGTTGGATTCATCCATAAAAACTTGTCAAGTCTGGCAATACCTGTTTATGTGGACAGTGCCAATCTTCTTTCTCTAATAATTAGAACTAAATCTCGTTTTGGAGTTTAGCAGGTCGACACTGCGTTGGCCAGGAAATTTTCTGGTCGAGGAAGATCTTCAAAAATCAGGGAATTGTATATTCCTGTATCCAGTTTATGGCAGTTGCAAACCACGTCTTTACGCAATAAATGAATTGCAATTTAGCTTTTTTTTAATAATTGACTTTTCTCCGGCTTTGCTCAGTATTTTATTAAATGTTATGAATGCTGTGAAGAATTGCTTAGTATATGTACTCGCTCAATGTACATACACTGGAGTTGCTTAATGACACAAGATTTTCTGAAATTTGAACGTGCTTAAAAATGTTAAATATGTGTTCCCAAGCATTATTGTCAATGTATTCTTTTATTTATTATTATCAATTGGAGTATGTGAGGATTTGTAACACATTTATTTCATTTAAAAAATTACGAAAATCATACCACATTTTTATTTCAAACGTTCTAATTTACTAATTTCCGCAGGCTTATGGCACTGTAGAAAATAATGATAAACTAGATGAAAAACCCATTCCAAGTTTGGATAATTTATCACAAACCATTCTCTGCTGGATTGTCTCAGTTGCCTTTGAGCCCCTAAATCCTGGCCAACCAATCTTATCACAAGCCAACTTTATACTTTACTGGCAAAATTCCATTAAATATTATATTAATTTTTGAAATTGGTGCAAAAGTCATAAAGTTTTCAAGAACAATGCTGAAGAAGTTTTTGGTATTATCTTATAAGTTAATTTAATTTTTGTTATAATTTACTAGGTAAGTTTCCTATAATTGTTTTAGTCACAATAATCCTTCTTATTATTTTCTACTTTTTTTGCAAACCCTTCACATGTCAAATCTCACTCGTGCACTCCCTTATTTGAGGAAATTGTTTCGGGGGCACCAATTTTCTTTTGTCGATGTGTATTGGTGATCTTTAAAGAGGGCAGCTTTGCATTTAGAAGATTAATCAGTTGACCCTAATTGACTGTTCTGCAAATAAGAAATGACATCTATTGTTTATAACATTTATCTGGAACTTGAACAATTCGTTTGCTTATATTAAGAATCTGGGCTAAACAACAGAAACGAAAATAAGGCAAAAATAGAGGAAATGTTTTGGTTGATGAACATATATCGTGGTGCAAACTGTGGCATTCTTTAAAATGGCAGCTTCCTTTCAGATGTTTTTTCTACCAAATTAACCAAGAACTTGGCAACGTATTGCAATGACACATCCAGCGTTAAATCGGTTAAAATGTTACACCATAGTTGCAGATTTGATGTGTACCATTGGCATCGGGACATTAAGATTGACATTTTTGCAATGGCCTCCATGTAGATAACTGATTAGTTTCATTGGCACTGCATGCTGGTGGTACTTGACTAATACATTTGGAGTGTTATTTGCAGCACAAAAAATACTTTAGTTTTACAGTGCACATATCTTTGCCTTCCATGCCAAAACTCTGGCAAATGTGTGATGTTATAGTGATGTGCTGACTTTTGACCTGTATGAAGATGTTTCATAGCCACACGAGTTACTATCTACGAATGATGCCTTGCTACGTTGTATATGGCAGTTTGATCAGCTGACTAACCCTTTTAGGCCTTGACTGTAAGCTCTGCAGAGCCCGTGCCAATTTTCGATTGCTGCCAAAATTCAGTCTTAAGGTCAAATTTATTACGTTCTACTTTGGAGTTGTTTTGGTTTGTTCACTTCTCCCTTTTCCGGTTTTTCGCGTACTCGACAAGCACCATATTTATTTTTTTATTCCAGACAACTTGCCACATTTATATTTGGAAAGTGGCATTAAGCTTTATAGGTCTCAATCTCGGTTAAAACCGGAGTTGACGATTGACACACACGTATTAGTTTTAGTTTTTTTTTAAAGGGCTTAGCAACCATAGTGCATGCTTTTTTCCGAGTCCAACGTTTAATGGTCTCGTCGACTAAATGTGCAGCACACTCAAAATTTCCATGGTGAAAAAATAGTGAAACTAAAAAAAGCATCGGCTTGTTGTGCAACGTAGTACTGGTACTCGCCAGTTCAGGTGCGTCGTGAATGGAAAAAATCCCACTGATGACGTGATTAAAACAAAATTGTAGAGTTGAACTATGTGAGATAGTTTTTACTTTTGACAAAGATTTGGTTCCTAATTGGGAGGAAACCTCAAACGTTCTAGAAGAATAACGCTTATTGAATAATAAATAAATCTTCACCTGACCAAACAAACAAAACGATTCTATATGCTTTAAATCTTGAACAGTTAGACAGTGTTTTGTGCTGTTTAACACTGTATCAAGTAAAAGTATAATTTTACAGGAAATATGTTGATTACTTATAAAGTTATCTAATTTTGGCGACTGTTTTTTCTAAAAGAAAATTGCCTTAAATTCCTACTATTTCCGTTTGTTTTTCTTGGAAAAACTTCAAACTTATCTTATTTGTGGGATTTGCATGAAAACTACTGTATATACTTTCGTCTTTGTTGATAAACATGGTATTTGGTTTCCATTGCGCTTTCAGTGTTTGTGAAGACTTTGGACTGATTCGTGAAACCTTGAATGTCTGTGATTGATGGGCTTTTGAATCGTTTGTTAAAGTTGATGCATTGATGCATATATTATCAGCTGAAATATTAACTGGGCATGAAGCAATAGCGTTATACATATAAATTATTTTTCTGTGTCATATATAGCCGCAAAATAGTACAAAAAATGTTGTTCTCAATTACAATTTACTGTTGCTGTGCCATGCGTTGCTTCAGGTCATGTACTTGTACACTTGCTCAGTATCCACATATGCCTATGGTGAAATAAAAGCTCAGAAATACATGCTTGGTGTTAGTTACTGCATGTGGTGATATCTTGAGTCAGCAAATGGACTTGACTTCTTGCAAAATGAAGGAAACTTCTTATGAAATTGTCTATTCACATGATCACTAACTTCTGTAATATTACTCCTCATGTTATCAAAGGTTGTCAAAAAATGTTTGTGTTTCGGGCATCAAAAGGATACTCGGATAAAGCAAATCTAAGCGAGGCTTCGCTTTTTCAGAATGTTGATTTGATCAGAAACGTTGATTTTGGCGGATTTGTTAAACGCTTACGAGAATATAAAGTTGCAAACCAAAGTTTCAAATGAATTAATATTGCGTCATTCCAACTATATTATTCACATTCTTCGACATATTACTTGACTGTCACAGATCTGTTGTAAATAAGGGTCTCCCAAATAGTAAAACTTTAAGTTCAAAGATTTCTTCAAGAAACTTCAAGATAAAAACACAAGAAACATGATGCGTGGATCATTTCATACATTCTTAAGATTGTAATTAAATATAAAAATACAATTAAAATGAATTGTGACATATAACAATTTTGGTCGACTTTTGAGAGTCGAAAGCAAGAAACGAGTGCATGAATCTTTCTGAGAGTTGAATAATTTAGCTTTAGTTTCAAATGCTCTCAACCAATATGCTATAATATTGTGTAAGAAGGTCCTTTTCTGGAATTTAACACTTGTTAAGTGAGCCATGATTTAAAAAAGCATAAACACATTGTTCTATTTTGTACAAAACTTAAGCAAGATCCATGCTTTAGTTTTGTCACATTTTGTCTGAAACCAGAATGCTAGATGGCAGTTGTGAGATCCCTCTCAACTCTTGTTCCTGCAATTTACAATTGTGAGCAATCCTAGACAGCTGCTTTCTCATATTTGCCAATAAGGTTGTTACCCAACCTCTAATTAAGATTATGCATATTTGGTAAAGACTAGCAAAAGCAGCACAAGCGTGACGTTGCACCAGATGTTGCGGGGCAGTTCCTGAGCACTACTCGGTATCGAATCCACCACGTAGATCTTCCAGCCCATGTTGGCTTGGCAAAAACTCTGGAATGCAAAAAAGCAAAAGTTATTCAACTTAAAATTTTGCAACTTTCTCGGTAAGATCTCGAATTTGCAAAAACTCAACCCATTCACCTGATAATAAACAACATCTGGGGTGGTTGAGTTGGGAAGCCACACCATGGCGGCCGGATCTCCCTCTTCACACACGAGTTGCAAGGTGTTTCGAAACTTGCTAAACGTCGGAAAGGAATCTGCGTGGCGCAAGTCCAAACTCTCGTTTTTCCACCAGCAGAGTTTCCCCACTGAATATTAACGAACCGAAAAGTTTTGCAATAAGTTTGTCATTTCTGATTATTCGTTTTATCACTTAATTCTGTTTTTAGACTTGCGCAAATACCTGCTGTTGGGATGGGCCGTGACCTCCTGCTGAAATCCACTCCGGCGTAAACTCGGACTTTCTGTAAAAACAAGAAACGTTAAACGGTATGACTGATTATCTAATTTGGCAGTGTTTCAGCTATTAGAACGAACCTTTCTCTCCTGCGGGCTCAGATGTTCGTAATCACCGCGGGGATCGTCCGTGATGTACATGGGATGGTAAAACTGTGGCCTGTTTGGATCATTGCCCCCATACACGGAGAAGCTGTAACGCTTGCCCCGCTTAACGTAGAGTTCTGGAGCCATGTAGCCGTTGATGTACCATACAAGGCCTGGACTGTCCTGACCTGGCGTTCCAGAAAAAAGATAGAATTTTGATGAAAAGGTAATTTTTAATCGAATGATATTTGTGTCTACACGGCAGAAATCTAAAGATTACCACAGAAATGTTTAGAAGTTCGTTTTCTATGAATTCATAGATTTTATTTAGGAAATGAGTTAAGAACATGATTGTATGGATTGACAATGATTGACCAAATATTGACTCTGACAGACCTGTCATTCCTTCAAATCCGCGCTTGCTTCCTGGCGGCCCTAGCATGGCAGTGAAATTGGCGATATCACCAGGTATCCTCACAGGATTCCATGCTTTGGTGGTATCGTTCATCAAATTCTTTGCAAAGTAGAAACAGTTTTTCTGTGGCATGAGCCTGGCTAAATTTATCTTTAGGTTATCTAATAAAGAAATATTTCATCATTATTTTTGGGGATTCTCAAAAACTTTAAAACTGAAATGGCACAATTTTTTTCTTGCCTTTGGAATATAAGTAATGATATTGAGGCTTCTTGTTCTTCCCCAGGTGACCTAGAGCCCATACGATGTAGATTTCCTTGTCTTCAATTGGCTTGTCTCCATGATCGGCTAACACGCAACACAAGCAAGCATATTGAGCATACTGATGAACAAGATTTTGGATGTGGTTACCAAAACATTGATTTTTCGTCGTGTTACCTGCATTCAAAAGCCGCAAGTAAGTGATTTTCGTGATACCGTCTTCTCTGGCAAAGGCTTCAATGCTGACATCAAGCAAACCTCCCACCGACTGGTCCGGACAAACCCCACGGAGCGATCCTATTGTGCTTGTGCACTATTTGCAATGAAAATGACACTAAATCAGTTATTTTCTGAAAACTGTATAATAGGGAGGAAGCAGTAGAGTTAGGGAATTATATAAGGGACCATGCTAATCCGAAATACGGTAATTAGGACTTGGACCTGTTTGCGGAATCGCAGAATTTCCGATATTCTGACAGATTTCTTCAACCCAGAGAATCATTAAACGTACAATCTGCATTGATATATAACAAAATAATTAAATACTTACAACAGCTTTATCTGTGATGTTGTAATCGATGGCATGACCAAGGAGGCCCTCCATGTGTACGACCGTGGTGTCAGAACCAATCATGGTAGTAGCGTTGTCGGATCCGCTGATTCCGAAGGCCATGTAGTCCTTCTCACCTATCAGACCTGCCAATTGGATGGTGATCTTCGATCCAAAAACTTCCCAGCTGACCTGAAGTCGCTCATGGAGCTGTTCGCAATTCGGTAGCCTGTTTTCATTGGGCTGTTGCACGAAAGATGGTCCCATAAATTTTCACTTTACTTATTTATCCGCATAGCCCCTCAGTATGATTTACTTACAATAACTTTCACTCTGGCAAGAGGAACGTTCAGCTCTCCCCGAATAGAAATGGAGCCGAAGTTCTCCTTGTTCTTCGTATCGTAAATGCTGAACCATTCAATGTCGAAAACTGTCAGGTTGCCTGGTAGATGCAATGTCACATCTTCCCCACGATAGGCACGTAATGGTCCCAGGCTGTCACGAAAATGAAATTTTATTTGAGGATAAGATGAAATTTCATCTTTTGGTACTATGAAGTTATCGGGTCTCAATTCTTAATTTTCAAATATTTATCGGGTCTCAATTCTATGATTAATTATGCATAAATCGAAAGTAATTAGCATTTTATGAAAATGTCAGTACATTTTTGAGAAATAATAATTAGAATATGGACGCTTTTTTTGAAACGAGTAAAGCGGAAGAATTTGCTATAGGTGATTTTTTTGAAAAATTTCTGTTATTAATAAGTTTCAGAAATTTGAAAAAAAATATAAAATATTTTATTTCATAAAACGTTTCTGATTGGTCTTTTCGGTCTCCCTCTAGTTCCTCTTTATTACACTACTACATTTTGAATTATATGTGCCCCTTATTGGGACAATTATTTAGATTAGACATTTTATATTATTCGTAAATTATTCTTTTCAAAATCAACACGTTTGGAAGAATTTTCAGAAAACCTTTGAGCTTTGGTTTATTAACTTACTAGCCATCCTCGTCTGGAACTATCTTCCCGTTCGAGGTAATTTGAGTCCCTGTTCCAGTCCAGAAGCGAGCCCCTGGAAATTAATGAACAAGGTTTTGGGATCTGATGAAAATTTTATTTGAAAATATTCAACATATGAATAACCTAATTTGATAATAAGTCTAAAAAAAGAGTGCTAATGGAGATGTTAAAATTTAAATGACAAATTTATATTAATCTCGTCTAATTAAGCTTATATGTGCTCATTGATGTATTTCATACTAAAAAAAGCGTTAAAATTAGAATTCTGTCAGAATTCTGAAAGATTTTCTTCTCACTCACCTTCTGCTGTACCATCGTAATGCAACCCTGGAATAAGAATAGTCTTCGTGTCTATAAGCATTAAAGGCTTGGAGCGGACCCCACGGGCCTCTCGGGACAGTTCCACCAGCTGTTGGGGCTGAGGTGACTGGAAGCCCTCTGGGATCAGCACATCCCCATAGGTTACCGAAAGCGAAAGGTCGAAAATTGACAGCCATTTTATTTCTGCTATTTTCTTGTCGTGGGGCATCACTAAGGTGATGTCCTTATTGTGGTATGCCTGTAGGACATTAGTTCTATATAACAAAATAGAGGAGATTTAATGAAATTCAGGATGTCTGGTCTAGTGTTTCAGTTTCAGGTCTATTGAAAATTTTGTATCGAAAGCTTTCATTTCGGAAATAAGGAGGAAATCACAAGTCCATTGGAAGTAATTGTTGTAAAGCTAACATGTCAGTATAAAGTATTTAGTTATCTTTATTATATTAATATAACGAAATTATTTATCTCTTAATAAACTTAAAACTAGATTTGCTAACACTGATTGGCAGTAGACCAGTCTTACCTGTTTATTTCGTTGGGAATTAAAAATCCTTGATTTCCCGGTAGATTAGTGATGCCAGCCCAGAAATATGCATCTGCAAGCAAGAAGTTTTTGAAAGTTAAGGAAATTTGTTCGAAATTTCGAGCGTCGAAGTTAAAATTCAGGAATTTTCATCTCACCTGGCCCGTTGCCATCGTAGGTGAATCCCTTGATAAAAAACGTACGGTCATCCAAGGCGTAAATTTCACCTTGCACCTGATGATGGTAGGTGCTGAATTTACCAAGGCTCTTTCCCAAATAAACTTTATTTTCAAACTGCCCTAAAACTGTAATACCAAAGTATGAATTAAAAAGACGAAATAGCCTAATGCAAAGCTTGTACCGAACTGTGTATACAAAATTTCATTTTTATTTATTTTTATCAAGAAACTTTTTGATCAGTATTATGGTGAAAGAAAAATCGTAAATCGGATTATCAAATTAAACTCATTAGCATCTCAATAAATTTCAAACCATTTAATGTTTCTTTTTGTATTTCAGGTCCTTAAAAGTTCAATGTTGTGGAAGAAAATTACTACCCTATGTGTAAGTAGTAGCCTATTTATTTCTAACAGAGAATTCTATAAAGATTACGTGTTTAAGTTTTAATAGCAGATTTTAAAAAGATCTGTGCATAAAAATAGTAATAGTTCGAAAAAATAGGGAAATATGCTTTTCAATGTAGAAGGAAGAAAAATAGAGGTCATTGATGTCCAAAACTTCTACAACAAACTTTACAGAATAACTTAATTTATTTTTTGTTTGTTTGGAAGATCCTACAAATCAGGAAATATGAAACTGATTCAAAATGTGGTTTCATTTCGAATGATCTCCCCATTTGGCAAATAATGTAAAATTCCATTTAAAAATAAAGGCCCATTTATCGTAAAACACCAGGAAGCAACGTGAGGCAAGGTCATCAATGGACAAATGTATTTTTATACATTTTCGTAATTAATTTTTAAAAAATTACAGAATTTTGGTATATATTAAGAAATTTCCATGCAAAACATTAGTGAATCGTTTTCGTAAAAGAAACTACTCAACTACTTTTACGCCATGTTTGACACTACCACCTTTCAATTCTATGAACCCAGATATGCCGTTATCGCTTGACAGAAGTTCCCAAAATTTGCTAAAGTTATATGTAAGAAATCTAGCTGCTAAACATTAACTCTTCGTGCTTACCTAAATTCCTCAAAGATAGGCACAATATGAGGCGAAACCACCAGCGAAGCTCCTCGGACAGCATATTTGTCCGTCGGTCTACACTAAAAGGCGTATTCCGCACTGACTCAATGCATTCTCAAGCAGTATATACAACAAAAAAAAGGTTTGCCCTCAAGGCTTTTGAAATATCCTTGGTAAATATTCGCACACCTTCCACGATGTAGGCCAACCTGCTCTGCTCAGGTGAATACGAAGGCTGGCTTTGAGTGCGGTCAATGAGACGCAAGCAGTCAACCTGCAAAAAGTTGAAAAGTCGACCTCATTTCAGCCTCGATTTAAACTGTAGCACATTCTTCAAGGGGTTTTCTGGGGTTTCAGTTGATCGAAAAATTGCTGTTGATGTGCTGCACATCAAAGGGGCAAAATCGTGTAATTGAGACATTTATGAGAAAGTTTTATGTATTTCTTAGACAGAAAATATTCTGCAACTTTTTCAAAGGGTTTTGCATAGGGTTTGGGTTTGCAACGGCTTGTTTTCTATGCTTATTTGCCAGGGGTCAGTGAAGCAATAAACCTTTTGGGAGCAATGCAACGTAACATATGGGAAATTACCTCAACAATCTATTTATTTTTGACATATTGTGAGCACATATTGCACGTGATGCGTGCATGTTGTCGTCTGTAATTTACTGCATTATAAATATGTAGATAATATTTTTAAAAAACTACAGAAGAACTAGATTATCCGAGGGTCTGTAATATTTGAGCTGTGTACAATACTCTTTTAGGAAACAACTTTAAAATTTTATGTTTCTTGGGACCGGTGAAAAATATGCTAATAGGCAGGTTCATTTATATACGGGAACATATTTTATGCTTTTAGAGAGGTTAATCATTTACACAGGATGCGTTTAGCCATATTCTACTGTACCTTGATGTTTTTAAAAAGATGTTACATATGGTATACGTATTTATTAGCCATATAGTAAATGCCTCCGATTTCTTAGAAATGTTTATGTAATATTTAAAGTTTAACTCACACTTAAAATTATAGACATACAAGGCCGTATATGTGATCACATTTCGGGAGGGGAGCGGGGGGAGGGGGGATATGGTCCAAAAATCGCAGCAAATTAGCGGATTCGGGTGGAAATTTGTGAAATTTATTGGATTTCGGGGGAGGGGATCTATCCCTAATATCCCCCATATATACCGCCTTGTAGACATACAATACAAATTAGAGAAATATCAGTTAATTTATGTTGAATATCAAATTGCTGCGCCCATATTAACTCTGATAATAGAGGTTCCGTTGTACATTAATACTGCATTCGTGTGCTTATAGGATAAGTAACCTCCGCAATTATGCATAAATAATGTACATTTTATTTCATTAAGCCCTTTAATTACTTATTTTGGAGCATTTGCTGTTGTGTATTTATATAAAAAAAACCAACGTTTAATTAAAATTTTGGAAATTAAAAACAAATAGTTCTCTGAAAGGGAAAAAAACTTATTTACACGCATTAAGAATGGTAAGGTTGCTTGGAAGTCGACTTAAACATAACTCTCATATTCTTTATATATTGTATGCAGCTTTCATTCTATTTTCTAAAATATTCTTCGTCTACCTTTTTTGTCATCTCTCAACATATCGTGTAACCATTCAACCATTTTCTCAGTAAAATATTGTTAAGATCAAGCGTTAAGATCTACACTGTTTATTGCAATTGTTTACTTTTTAAGTGGTGGACTGGATTTAAAATTTTGGGTGCCAAGATACAAAAAATACTTAAGTGGTAAAACTGTACGATTAATTTTTTTTCCGAAATAAATGTTTATTAAAACTATTATTTAGCTACTAAAAGAAAATGGTGTACCATCAATTGAGTTCAATTCAAATTTCCCGCTGTTGTTGGTCACATTGGTGATGATTTTTGATAGTAGCGCATGTTGCAAACTTTTAAGCGTTGTTTTATCATAGTTATTTAAGCCATATTATTAGCTGATGTATCATATTTATTTTTAATTAAAATTATATATTTTTTAAGCGTGATCAAACTTTATGGATTGAGAACTAGGGATAAATAACCAACAGGTTAGGGATAACATTAGGCGTCTAGCGGCCACATGTCGAAACGTTCTGCTGTCAGGCATTTTGTTTGGAAGGAGCGAGCGGCGTGTGGACTACGATTGTCCAAAATATTTCAAGTGTTATCATTTTAAGAATATGTACGACATCGACGAAGGTACGTTTGTAATTATGAATAGTTTTATATGTTTGAAATACAATTTTTCCGTTATTACCTATTAAAAATGTCGAAATAAGCCATTGTTTGTACCTGTTAGTTTGACGATTGCAACCGTTGTTATATCATTCCACCGGTATTTACTAGCTCCATTTGTTCTTTAGTTGGTTTTTAACTAGCTTCATAACGTTTTTTACATTTTGATCAACGATCTATATGAAATTATTGTAAGAGTAAAACGTGATTTAGCGTAGGCTTGCACGACTGTTGATACAAAGTTATAGAGAAAAACATGCTCGTGCTATCCCATGGCCATAGACATTGAGTTCCCATATTCTTACACTTTCAGAGACACCAGAGGATGATGATAGTGATGAAATCACTCCGGATTTATGGCAGGAGGCTGCCTGGATTGTCATCAGCGCTTATTTTGACGACAAAGGTCTGGTACGTCAGCAATTGGATTCCTTTGATGAATTCATCCAAATGTCTGTCCAGAGGATCGTGGAGGACTCCCCACAGATTGACTTGCAAGCAGAAGCTCAGCATGCTTCTGGAGAAGTGGAGAACCCAGTATGTACTCTATAAATTTGAGTTAACTTATTTTAATCTAAGTTTAATCTACTTTAGAATGTGTTGAGACGGCTATTCTTTTTTTTTGTTCCAGCCTCGCTATCTACTCAAATTTGAGCAGATATACCTTTCAAAACCTACTCATTGGGAGAAGGATGGTGCTCCAAGCCCGATGATGCCCAACGAAGCTCGTTTGAGGAACTTAACGTATTCAGCTCCTCTGTATGTTGATATTACTAAAACGGTGATCAAGGATGGGGATGACCCAATCGAAACGCAGCATCAAAAAATGTTTATTGGAAAAATTCCAATCATGCTCCGGTCAACTTACTGCCTACTCAATGGCTTGACGGATCGTGATTTAACAGAGTTAAACGAGTGTCCATTGGACCCTGGTGGATACTTTATTATCAATGGATCAGAAAAGGTATATCTTCATGTCTTTGTTTAGTCCTGATATTATTTTGTATTGAATATTATATAGGTGACTAATTATGGAATTGTTTAATGTATTTCAATAGGTTTTAATTGCCCAGGAAAAAATGGCAACCAACACCGTATATGTGTTTTGTTTAAAAGACTCTAAGTATGCTTACAAGTCAGAAATCCGATCATGTCTTGAACACTCTTCCCGCCCCACGAGTACTCTTTGGGTCAACATGCTTGCCCGTGGTGGTCAAGGCGTCAAGAAAAGCGCCATTGGCCAGCGTATCATCGGAGTGCTGCCATATATCAAACAAGAAATTCCGATCATGATCGTTTTTCGAGCCTTGGGTTTTGTGGCTGACAGAGATATTTTGGAGCACATTATTTATGATTTTGATGACCCAGAGATGATGGAAATGGTAAAAACACTTGTGTCTTATTGAATCTAGGAAATTAACTTTGTGCTAATCATTTTCAAAAGCACAGTTTGGGATATGTAGACGCTTTTCACAAGTTTAATATTGTTACATATGTGTAGGTAAAACCATCTTTGGATGAAGCTTTTGTCATTCAAGAACAAAATGTGGCGCTCAACTTTATTGGTGCTCGCGGAGCTCGACCTGGTGTCACCAAAGAGAAGCGAATTAAATATGCGAGGGAAATCTTGCAGAAAGAAATGCTGCCTCATGTTGGCGTTAGTGATTTTTGCGAAACTAAAAAAGCCTATTATTTAGGGTACGTATTCTCGTTTGTATTGCCTTATTCTGTTAAGTGCAAGGTTTAAAATTGATTACATTTTCAGGTACATGGTGCATCGTCTTTTGTTAGCTTCATTAGGACGACGTGAGCTGGACGATCGAGATCACTACGGAAACAAACGCCTTGATCTTGCTGGTCCTTTGCTGGCCTTTTTGTTTAGAGGGTAAGGCAATCTAATAAATTGTCATGAATGTGAATCTTTACTGTTCAGTTAAACTTACTTTTGCTTGAGCTGCACAGGTTGTTCAAAAATCTAACGAAGGAAGTGCGAATGTATGCTCAAAAATTCATCGACCGTGGCAAGGATTTCAGCTTGGAACTGGCCATTAAGACCCGCATTATCACAGACGGACTTCGGTATTCATTGGCCACTGGAAATTGGGGAGATCAGAAAAAGGCCCATCAAGCCAGAGCTGGTGTTTCTCAGGTAAAAATCAACTCCTGTGCCTTGAGCAATAATGTCGTTAATATGGATAGGTATATGCAATTGGAATTTTTACCGTTCAGCTGATAACTATCTTTGTTCTTTAGGTGTTAAACAGGCTCACCTTTGCCTCAACTTTGTCTCATTTGAGGCGTTTGAATTCTCCGATTGGACGAGAAGGAAAGTTGGCCAAGCCTCGACAGCTTCACAACACACTTTGGGGAATGATATGCCCTGCTGAGACGCCAGAAGTGAGCTGCCATTTTTAATGATAGTTATTCATTTTATTCGAGAAGAACACAATAATGCTAAACATGTTTTTGAATGATTTAAATCAGGGAGGTGCCGTGGGACTTGTCAAGAATCTAGCTTTAATGGCTTACATTTCTGTCGGATCTCAACCAGCTCCGATCCTGGAGTTTTTGGAAGAGTGGAGTATGGAAAACTTGGAGGAAATTGCGCCATCTGCTATTGCCGAGTAAGCTTTTCGTTGGCTCCACATATTTGATTAATTATACAAATATATATATATATGATTTAAAGAAAATTATTTAAAATATAAAAATGCACTGTAAAATTGTTTGCTTAAGCATTTTCTGATCATTCCATTGATCTATAATTTACCAATTCTCATTAGTGCAACCAAGATATTCGTCAATGGATGTTGGGTCGGAATTCATCGAGATCCCGAACAGCTCATGAACACTTTGCGGAAACTGCGCCGTCAGATGGACATCATCGTTTCTGAGGTATGACATTTTATTCTGGTTTTCTTTCAACGAAGACAGACATAAGTATTCATCGAGTTTTATCTTGCACACGCAGGTATCAATGATCCGAGATATCCGCGATCGTGAGATCCGCATCTACACTGATGCCGGGCGAATCTGCCGCCCCTTGCTGATCGTGGAAAACCAGAAACTTTTACTGAAAAAGCGCCACATTGATCAGCTGAAGGAGAGGGAATACAACAATTACAGCTGGCACGATTTGGTGGCTAGCGGCGTGGTGGAGTACATCGACACCATGGAGGAGGAAACTGTAATGCTTGCCATGACCCCCGACGACCTCAAGCACAAGGGTGTTGCCTACTGTTCTACATACACCCATTGTGAGATCCACCCATCTATGATTTTGGGTGTGTGCGCATCTATCATTCCATTTCCAGATCACAATCAGGTGATGAGATGTTCTTATTTGCTTGCTCTACAACTTCTTGCGTTTACCATGTTCTGACATTTTTGTGTTTATTCACGTATTTCAGTCTCCTCGTAACACTTATCAAAGTGCTATGGGGAAGCAGGCTATGGGAATTTACATCACTAATTTCCATGTTAGGATGGACACTCTAGCCCACGTCCTGTATTATCCACAGAAGCCTTTGGCAACCACGCGTTCCATGGAATATCTGCGTTTCAGAGAGTTGCCTGCTGGTGAGATTTTTTAATGTCTCCATACTTATCTTAAATTAGTTTTCTTCCCAATTAGATTTAGTCGCAGAACACTTTTTTTATTTTCTACGACTTAATATTTTGTACTTTCTTGCATAGCGAGATTGGATGTAGCAATTAGTGTTTTGCATTGCTAATTACTAATTTTTAATTCAGGAATTAATGCCATAGTGGCCATTGCCTCATACACGGGTTACAATCAAGAAGATTCTGTCATTCTGAATGCATCCGCCGTAGATCGTGGCTTTTTTCGGTAAGAATCCGCGCATGAAATGCTTTTGAGGCTTTAGTTTCTGTAATTCTTCATCCTGAAAGTGTCATACTTCTTTCATACTACTATCTTGTTTTCTTATGCAAAGATCCGTCCATTACCGCTCTTACAAGGATGCCGAATCAAAGCGGATCGGGGATCAGGAGGAACAGTTTGAGAAGCCGACGAGGGATACCTGCCAAGGCAAGTAGAGCTACTTTAAGGTGCAGTTTCTGGTACGATCTTGTGTTTTAACACTAGTCTTGAATTCCAGGTATGAGAAACGCTATCTACGAGAAACTGGATGATGATGGAATAGTTGCACCAGGGATAAGAGTGTCTGCTGATGATGTCATCATTGGCAAAACTATCACTCTGGCAGAAAATGATGATGAGGTATGTGGTCTCGTGTCAGTCTCGGGTATTATAATGTTGTGGCAAAAAAACTAATGTTGCATTGGTTGTGTAGTTGGAAGGCGCCACAAAGAAGTACACAAAGAGAGACATCAGTACGTTCATTCGACACAGTGAAACTGGAATAGTTGATCAGGTAATTAAAATTTGTTTTTGTGAAATAGACTTGAAAATCTTACTTAAATCAGCTTGATACGAAATAAATAATCTTGTCACATTTTTGAACATTGCTGTACCTTGTTTCTCCTATACATTTTTACTCTTTAAACAAAGGTCATGGTCACACTAAACGCAGAGGGCTACAAGTTTTGCAAAATCCGCATTCGATCTGTACGCATCCCACAAATTGGTGACAAGTTTGCCAGCCGGCATGGTCAGAAAGGAACTTGCGGAATCACCTATCGACAAGAGGTAACACTAGAATTCATTACTTTTAAAATTTCTTTCAAATACGACTTTCGTATTACAAGCTCACGATTTGGTTTTGTTTGCCATTCAGGACATGCCATTTACGGCTGAAGGACTCACCCCCGACATCATCATCAACCCGCACGCCATTCCATCACGTATGACCATTGGTCACTTGATCGAGTGCCTGCAGAGCAAGGTTTCGGCGAACAAAGGGGAAATTGGTGATGCAACTCCTTTCAACGATACAGTAAACGTGCAGAAGATCTCTAACCTCCTTCAAGAGTACGGGTATCATCTCCGAGGCAACGAGGTGATAATCCACAATGTGACATCTTAATCTGCCACGAAAGGTTATTTCAAACTGTTTGCCATGTAAATTTCAGATATTGTATAATGGACACACTGGCCGAAAAATGAATGCGCAGATCTTCTTGGGACCGACATACTATCAGAGACTCAAGCACATGGTGGACGATAAGATTCACTCCAGAGCTCGTGGTCCAGTGCAAATTCTCGTCCGGCAGCCCATGGAAGGCAGAGCTAGGTAGCAAAAAAATAGGGCCACAGTCATGTTTTTAATTTTTTTTGGTAAACCATTTGAGTAACATTGATTTTCTTTCACAGGGATGGAGGCCTCCGATTCGGTGAAATGGAACGAGATTGTCAAATTTCTCACGGTGCTGCTCAGTTTTTGAGGGAAAGGCTGTTCGAGGTGTCTGACCCATACCGTGTCCACGTGTGCAATCTTTGTGGCCTGATCGCCATTGCTAACTTGCGCAACAACACTTTTGAATGCAAGGGGTGCAGAAACAAAACCCAGGTATGCTTTTGACTCATTATCAATACAATTATCACAAAAGTTTCTTACATTTGGAAATGTAATACTTCCCGACTAATTTTTTTACCATTCATTGTCGAGGTTAAACACCAAAACTTTTAATTCTGAATCTGATATCCCAGTGACATAAAAATAAATCAGAACAACAAATATTCAGCTTATATTTTATTCAGCTTTAATGAAACATTTTGGAAAAACAAGTGAAACAAAATTATTTAAATATTCTATTATGAAAGTAAAATTTGTGCCACCTCGTCTATATAATGTTTTGACAACCAAGGGGCCATTCAAAAATTATGTCACACCTAGGGGGTGGGTGGGGGTGGTTCGGTAATGTGACATCACGCAATCAAAATTTATTTCAAACGGTAAAAAATATGCGGGTTTTTTAAAAAAAAAATTTTAAACATTTGAAATTTTGAATTGCAGTCGGGAAAAAATATTTGGGTCCTGTAGTGACTTCAAACTTTCTTCCCGATAAAATTATAAAAGAATATAGAATTATTAAAAAATAATTGGGGGGGGGGGGGGTAATCGACGGGTTGTGACGTCATTATGGATGGGGTGTAGAACAATTTGTGACAAAGGGGTGGGGGTGTTTAAAAAGAAGCAAAAAAGTGTGACATAATTTATGGATCACCCCCAAGTAAAATTCTCAAAATTAAAAAACCACTAAACCCGTGTAGTTTTATTTTGTGGGTATAATCCTCCAGAATTCTCCTGAGTTTTAATAAACCATTAAATTGTCCATTTCAGATTTCCCAAGTTCGACTACCATATGCCTGCAAGCTGTTGTTCCAGGAGTTAATGTCAATGAGCATTGCCCCAAGAATGATAGTAAACTGAATTCCTTTCCCACATATGTAAGCCTCACCACAGGTATTTTATATTTAAATAAATAAAGTGAAATAATTTAAAATGTGTAGTTGGAATCTTCCTACACGTCCCTGAAAATTGGAATGTACGATGCAAATCGCTTGACTAGAGCAGATTACACAAATTTGACGTCGGTTAAGTCCTCCTTAATAAGTAAAGAGCTGCTGCGTGCATAAGAGCGTGCACAATCCTCGGAACTGAGACTTGGAAAATACTGCCTGTAGCAAAGGTAGGACAGCGAAATCCCAATGACTCCTCCTGCGAAGATATCTATAAAAATGGGTGAATTGGTGCTTAATTGGGATTCAATTAACTTGAATCACAGGTAACAAAAGTTTGGCAAATTTCAAACACCTGTTATTTATAATAATTGTTACATTGTATGTTGTATAGCTTTATAGCTTGATTAAAAGGTGGCCAGAAATGTCCACTGTTCCCTTTTTTGGGGTTTTTTCAGGGTGTCTAGCAGGCTTGAAAATAGGGAAAGTCGGGAAATGTGCTTAAATTTTCTGCCCACATAAGAAAATTTCCGTTTAATCTGAAAATCCATTATAACTTTTCTAGAACATTTTTCAGACTTTGGTAAATATTGTGGCAATTGGTCATTGGAAGGGTCCTTGGAAATTTAAGGGGTGAGCCTATGTTTGAATTTTTTCAGCAAATTTACTGGACATCCTATTTTTATATATATTTTTTTTCGATAGTTCATATCTTTGGAAATTTAACATTGTGGGCAGTGTATCCTTTCAAAGCATGATTGCCCGCTTTAAACAGTTTACCAACCTTGCCAATGGTGATGGTAGTCGCAAGTCCGGCTAATGGCGATTCCCAGTGCCAGTACCAGTGGAGCCATCACCAAACACAATCCCCAACTCTTCCCTCGACCTTTCGAGGAGAAGCACCTCAGCTTTCCAGCCATGTAGAAGGCGGCGAATCCCAACGAGAGAAAGGAAACTATCGTAAAAGCACAGTAGCGTTAGACACGTTTTTTCGAGGCCTCGACTTTAGACCTTCAATGTTACCATACTTACATGAGGAATGTCCACTGGGGAAGCTTTTCCGTCCATCCCTGATTTCCATGGGATCCCCAGTGCAGTCCAAATCGATATTGAACCTTCCATCAGGAAAGCAACGATACATGAAATCAGGTCGAGGTCTAGAAAAGAAAACCAAAAAAAGGGATGCTAGTACGATATAATGTCCGGTAATACAGGTAAAATGAATGTGTAGGTGTTATTGCAAATTATGCATGCAGTGCTATATATCTTGTGAATGGTGTTTTTCTTTGCCTGGCCCAAAGTGGATACTGACCTTCCCACTGACAGCTTCATGAGATTGGTTATCACTCCATTTACACCAAGGGCCAGGAGAAATGCTATAATCGGGGGAACGACAAGGGAATGGGTGAGGTTAATCTGGTGCAAGACAAAGATGCGATCGTTGCATTGCGATGGTGCACCGTGCTCTACTGACCCAAAAATCCATGACCAACGTCTGCCCTGTCTTTCAACAGAAACTTGGTCACCATGAATACTACTGTTGGCACCATAATACATATTGCCTAAAATCATACAGGTAGTCATACATAGTACAAAATTCTACAACAGTGTTGGTGACCTAAGATTGGCTCTAACAAAGCCACTGTCACAAATGTTAGCAAAGTGGGTGTCAGACAGGTTAAAGAGAATTTAAAAAAAAAATATCCTTGGTTAAGTCATGCATCGTTAAGGCTCCGATACAGAATCGACAGTCTTCAATCCGGTATTCTAATTATTTCTGCTAATAGATTATAATTAAGTATGCTAGTTAGGAATTCTTTATAAAATTCAGAGACTCTGTGACTAGGCTTGGGAATTGTCCATCTTTATGGTTATTTTTAAACTATGTATCCAATATGCTAGTACCACAAGGGCCTCTGTTGGCACGTAGCTTTCTGTCCTCGGAAACTTGTACAGCCACAGTTCTTCCGGTTGGAGCTTGCGGTGGAACGGTTCTGCAGTCTCTGTGCTCCTGCAATTACACAAAAAGCCAGATTTGTATTGGTGGGTGTATACATTAAATACATATCAGATGCCTCAATGGGCATCACTGCTACATGAGCTACAGATGAAGGGACCCGAAAGAAAATCCCCAAACCATCAGACTCTAAGTCCATAAAACCTCTTACAGCTCATAAGTTTAGTATGGCTAATCATAACTTAATAAGGTAATACGTTGGTGAAATATTCTGTAAATTCATTCTGAGACACCGAGTTTGGTGGTTAGTGCTGACGCTATCCGCCTGGCAATCGGGAGACCTAGGATCGATTCCCAACTGTGTCGTCTAGCCTTACTGTGGTTTTCAAGGTTTCCACAGTTGTTTCCAAGCAAATGTCGGGGTAGTTCCTTCGGCTGTGACCCTGTTCCTTCCTCTTCTACTTTTTCTTTCTTATCACATGTTTGTATGCTAGATATGGGGATATATCCCCTAAATTGTTTGGGCTCACAGGCCTTGAATGTCTTTGAGCCCCCAAACCAACAACAACAGTCTGAGTCATATTCACACTCAGAACATACTGTATGCTCCCCCTTGAACACCAAAACAAAACCATTGAATCTGCATAAGGTGAGGAGGGTGATCACCATTTCAAATAGTAAAAAATATATATTTATTTATGTACAACATTAATTTTCAAAGTTTATAATGCTGTCAAATTTGCAAATCGAAAACGTAGTGAACTACACTGTATAACTTGAGTATAACTTTGAGTGCAAAATGGCATTAGTGGTATGCAAATTTAATGTCAAACTTTGCAAATTTATTGTCCTTGAGTCCTTGACACTCGTGTACCAATTAATATATTGAAAACAAAAGGCACTAACGCAATAACTGCAAACAAGCCCAGCCTGGTTAGTACTTCGGCGACCATGTACCCGTGGCGGTGCCAGAAACGTTGGCACACCGAAGCCATGTCCAATGTATAACTTAACCTCACGGGCACATTATCACATATTCTCGAAATTATTATTAAGTAAGTTGGTTTTACTTCTTGCTAACTGAGATCTTTATAACGAACTGATTTAAATTGAATATCAATGGACTAAACGTATTACACATGCAGTTTCGAAGAAGTACTGCTAGATGTCTCTGAGGGTACTGTGTGATACATCAGCTATTGTATGCTAAACATACAGTTTGCTGTTGAGGGCCGCATGGTGAAGATGCGAGGGATTTTTAAACGTGAAAACATTGGTAAGAATTATTTAAAAATGTCTCCCTTCTAAAATATGGCATTTTTTCTGACTGCTTCTGTAGGGTTAGAATTTAAATTAGGCATACTGTAATTCAGTTTCATCCTGTTTTGTCATGAAAACCATCTGTGAAAATACAATTAGCAGCCGGGAAAAAAGATTTGGGTCCTGCAGTGACTTAAAAATTTCTTCCCGATAACATTATAAAAGAATATAGAATTATTAAAAAATAATTGGGCGGGGGGAGAGGTAATCGACGGGTTGTGACATCATTATGGATGGGGTGTAGTAAAATTTGTGACAAAGGGGTAGGGGGTGTTTAAAAAGAGGCAAAAAATGTGACATAATTTATGGATCACCCCTTAATTTAACCTTCCATGTCTTTGTATATTGCATAATAGGCCTAATTGTTAATTTTTGTACCCTTTCCTAACAATTGTACACTGTAATCGTTATTAGGCGCTTTAGTCTAGACTTGCTATGTACGTAATTACAGTGTGGAATTTGGCAGGAAAGGTAAGGAGCCATTCAAAAAGATTTTCCAGAAATTACTAAAAAAAATTGACCCCATCCCTGTACATTTGGGACTGGGGGCACATTTCTTCTGGTGTCTTTTTCACTGATCATTAAAACTTAATTAAACAGACAAACTGAAAAATACCATCATTAGTGGATCCATTATAATGTCTTCCCCCTCCCTCTCCACTGTCCACATGCTAACAGACCCCCCCCTCCCCCTCCCTCTTGAGGGCGTCGTTTTTGAATGACCCTTTTAAAGGTGGGTAACTGTAACGGGTTGGATAAGAGAGAATTCAAAATTTACCTAGTAATCTTAATTTTGTAAGGTATAGCTTCTATCACGTGATAGGTTACAATAGGTATGCTTAAAATTTAAATATTGTTGCTGACAGCAGGAACGTAATTAGAATCATTGGAATGTCATAGGAATGTTATACTTTGCTTATGACATTACAGTCGCACCGATGCCGCATTTTATTATCAACGTTTTTGTTAACTTCTTCGTAAAAATGGCTTTATGAACGATCATCATCTAGCTCGTGGAATGTCGAAAATGCCCCTTGTCTTGCGGTAAAATTGGCTTTAAAGAATAAATTCTTCTAAATCTGGTGCGAAATTGTAGAAATGTTATTGGTCAATCTCATTAATTAATCAAATCTTGGTCGCGTCTAAGTAATGTTTTACATATGGATGAAACTTGATTGGGCCTCTGGATTGACTTTTCGCGTGAAAGAGGATATTATTGCGAAAACATTTACCTGTCAAGATTGATTCATGAATTTTGCAATATCGTGTAAACTTGTTATATAACCTTGATCTGCCATAATTGTTTAGCAAAAGCTATCAGGGTTGAACATGATTACATTCATTTCAATTTGTGAATAAGTTACTATTATAATACAGCAATGAAACCCAAATATGACAACATACATTAATTCCGCCCTCCGACTTTTAAGAGTAAGTCCTATAATTATGCCATTCGTATTTAAGTGATAATATACAGTATGTGATCCTTCTCTGATATTGCTCGACTTACTGCTATCCTCTGGCGAAAGATTGTAAGTTGCATTTGAGTTTTTTTGATAACTGCGCTGACGATGTGAACAATGTTGAAGTATCGACTTTGAATGATAAGTAAAGTTAATTTTAAAAATAACGTGCGAAAAATATTTAATAGCAATATCATAACCTATTGATAGATTTTCGCCAATTTTTTCGTTATTAATACATGTAGGGAAATATTCTTTGGCATCAGATTTCATGCTTTTGTAAGCTTAGGAATAAAATTCTTGCGTTGTTATTTAAGCCTAACATGCACGATATTAGTTTTCCTGTCATGTAGACTTGTAATTTTATTCATTAATTGGTCGTTCACTTGTATGTGCAACTGTGATCTGTCTTTGGTTTCTTAAAAGAATATATAAAACTGGTGAATATGGCTATGATTACACTATTTACTCTGTATAGAAAATAGTTTTTGAATTTCCAATTTCATTTATTTGGTCCTTCACACTTGGATGGGCCATGTACTCTAAATGTTAAAAATTCGATAAATGCGTCATAGTATGGTACGAATGAAAATATTTACAAAAAAATCCATTTCATAATTAGTGAATTCCCCTGCTTAACACAGATATTTTTATAATATACTCCAATGCTCTTCCTTTTAAGCATTGTGTATCCGAATGAGGACTCTCCTGTAAACCACCAGGGGATGCTGAACAATTCGCTCAGAATCAGCCCCTATATTCAGCTACGGTTAATAGGGCCAGTCGTATAATGCGGCCAGATTTCATGTTTCCTGATGTATACAACCATTATGTATTAATGCACTTTGTATTCGTGATTCAATAATTGTTAGTATTGCTTACAAAAGGAGCAATGGGCGATTGTACACTGTGAGGCATAAAAAAGTAAAACCCAATAAAAAAAATCGCAAGTACGTGAAAAATGCTTCGATTTAAATGAAAATTGGCACTAACATGGAACAATAGTGTAGGAACAAAAAACTTGTTCCGGACATGCGACAAATCTCGGATTTTTTTCGTTTTTCAACAAGACCTTCTTTTTCAAGGCCTTCTCACCGTGCTCGAGAAACAGTTGAACTGCTGAAACTGGAAACGCCACAGTTCATCGAACCTGATCACCAAACAGTCTGGACTTGACTCCAGTGGATAACAAAATTTGGGGAATTCTCCTGGAAAAGGTTTACAAATCGAAGGTTAATAATATCGAAGACTTGAAACTATACGAATTAAGAAAACTTTGATTTAACTCGATCAACGTATAATCAATTCATCATTCAAAGAATGGCGCGTTAGACTCCGGGCTTGTGTGAAGGCCACCGGAGAACATTTTGAGCAAATTTTATAATTCATTTTTGTTCCTATACACTATTGTATTATGTAAGTGCCAAGTTTTATTTAAATCTATGCATTTTTCACGAAGTTGCGATTTTTTTTTATTGGGTTCTACTTTTATGACTCGGTCTATCTGTAAATGCAGAAAATTCTACATTAGTGAACATTTTAAAATGCTGCGCTTATTGTTGCTTCGAATATCAATTCTCTGTGTAAGTAGTTTCCACCAAGTTAAAAATATAGTTTACTTTTTAAAAAATTGAGATAGTACAAATACTGCATGTATAATTAAATATGCCTGGAGCTAATAAGACAAACAGAAATTTGTGAACTGATATTTTAGGATGCAAAACAACTGCGTTCAAATAAAATATGGCACCGTCTTCTGCTAGCCACATTTAAACATTGCCTTTAATTGTTCCATTGAATGTTTTAAATACCCTAAAACAAAATATCTGCCAATATTATAATTGTCTATGCTAACTAAGGCTATATAACCAACTTTTAATTAAATCTAATTCGGCCATACTTTCAAATGCAGCCCTTTCGCAGTGAGACGATTTTCAGCGTGCTCGTTTCATTTGTAATTGCCATATATTTCTTTTAGTGTTTCAGCTCAGATTCACTTTGGGCCTATTTGAATGCAAATTCGTTTAATTTCGGTGCGTTTCTAGTTTCCTGCTAGCT
Source organism: Julus scandinavius (assembly GCA_034696685.1). Classification (NCBI taxonomy): domain Eukaryota; kingdom Metazoa; phylum Arthropoda; class Diplopoda; order Julida; family Julidae; genus Julus; species Julus scandinavius. The sequence goes on along the minus strand of JAQGAE010000099.1, from coordinate 8,831 downwards.
TAGACTAGGCATTGAAAGTCGTTAGTGAAATGAGGCCCTGATGAGTCATTTGAATTTTCCGTCCAAACCCAATTTGAATAACAACATGATGCAGCTAGGTCTTAAACCCCGGCTAAATTCTTTTTATGCACTCACGCTGCCCTTAATTTAAGATTGCATACAGTTGAGTGCAAAGGTGATGGGAATGCATCGTTAACCCCAGATCAAAGGTTAAGGTCCTGTTTGCCCCTATAAAACCTATGGGGCTGGATTTCGATTTGGGCAACTCCAGACCTAACATAAAACTGCGGTGATGTAAAGCCCATGAACAATTTCAGTTACGCTTTTGCCATATGAAGATTATATAGTACATGTCATCACATTTTGGAGGGATATATAGGGTCCAGAATCTCGGGGTGGACTGTTTTGGCCATATCTTTATGGTCACCAGTATTATGCAGAGTCGAGAATTGACCCGTTAATATTCGGTTTTGCTACATGTACTTGCATGTTTTTTAACATGCTGCACATGTATGGACTTAAGTAATCACAAAAGCGCACCGCTGAGATCTGGTAAACATAGATGATCCGAGTGATTCGCTTTTGTGGTAAATTAAATATTGCACAAAATTGAATTAATATTTATAGATTGAATGCAACTGGAAAGCATATGAATAGGTATATTGCAAAGTTCGGTTGAAAATACAGCCGTGCTGAAGGTAATTTATAATCGATGAACTTATAGAAATTTTCGATAGAGTAAATCTTCAGCTGCGCAAATCCCAAAGCGATAAAGGGTGGTTTAAATTAATTTATATTTGTAGCTTTCAAGAATAGAATTTTTTCTATATCAAATGTCAGTCTAACATCTTTCTGCTTGGTGGGAAATCAATGTTGTAATTGCAAGCTATTGCAAGAATTTCTATTATCACCATTTTACATTTTTTACCCTGATGACCGTATACAGTGGAACCTCGGTTTACGAACGTCTGTCTACGAACAAATCGGTCTACGAACACCATTTGTTGTTTCACTTCACGAACGATGCTTCGTTTTACGAACACATTTCTCTGGACCACCAATCAAAGGTCCAAGTTTCTGCAATTGTTTGTATACTAGTTCCAGCAGAGCATCTTTGTTACTGATTAGTTTTACTAAATACAAGAAACATAATAAATGTGTTAATTTCCAAGGATTTAAATTAAAATCGATATTAGTTTCATGGATAGAATCGCAAATATGGCAAAAGTTCATCTATTGTTTTATCCACGCCAGTTAAAGATGCAATGGATGACAATCCATTGATGACGTCGATTTCGGACTTAAGTCATATAATTAACAACAAAATGGAGTATAATAATACAAATTTTCCTAATGGAAGCAATGTTTGTTAAAGTAAATTTCTTAAACAGAATCTGCATATGAACATGATTGACAACAACGTCAGCATGACGACACCACGTGGGTGACTTTATTTCCTATATAATGTTAGAAATCATGGATATTTATATTAAACTGCTTTCTTCTAATATTACCTACTGTTATATTTATTTCCTGTTGTCCATGTTGTTTCCACACATAAAGCCATAACGTGTTAAAAAAAATTCTACGACAAAGAACGCATATTAATTGCAATGGGAAACATTGATTCGGATCACGAACAGGGTCAAGTAATGGATTAAGTTCGTAAACCGAGGTTCCACTGTATTATGAATTTTTGTTATTTGCAGAAATTTGTTTCTTTGACCAGCCGACTTTCTGAAAAATGTTGCCATTGCAGGTATGGGCCGAGTAGGGTGTTTACATCCGCCTTAATAGGGTCATAAAGCCTACATACGATATCAATTTGAATGTGCCTTTTCGTATGTGCAGTATACATGTATGTAATAAGAGAATACGTTGGGGCATATACTTTCTTATACCGAATTCCATACAGCTTGCAGCGGTGTCGCTTTATTAACTTCCGGTGGATAGAAAAAGTCCTTATTTGAATTACAACTGGTCACTGGCATTGCCATTCATGTCCTGCAGGCAATTTCAATACTTAGGCCTATCCGCACTCCTCTATACGATATCTCGTCATTCAATAGGCAGAGAATAAATGGACATTACTTTTAATATTTTTATCCATTCCCAAATCTATATGTATGTACGGATGGCTATGCATTATGCCCATAGGATGGAGAAAAAAAAAGATTTTAGATTTCATATGTAGTTTTTCCAAGCCCTTGGGAAATATATCTGGGAAGTAGCGGTCATAAAAAAGGTATATATATGCGCCGACGTACATACAGCATCCAAGTTTATTATCAGAATGGAAAAGTGACCAACAGATATATTTCACCGTATATTGTACATGCACGTTTAGAGAGACCATAAAATTCTAATAGAATTACATCCTGGCTGCCATAATGGGTTTTAATCTATTTTCTTCTTAAAATTTCTGAACGTAATTTCTCTCCGTGGAGTTGAAATATCCAGGAGTTTTAATATGCCTGCATGGCCGCATTACTCCAGCTATGGGGCCAGCTAGTACAGGAAGTGGAACTGTATCGAGTTTCACAATGAAAGATGGCCACCTTTTGAAACATCTCCAGGATGACTGCTGTGATTTTTGTATTTTTCGACGAACATTTTTGTTTTCCTAAAGCCGGGTCTCCACCAAGACGTACATGTATTTTGAAACGTATGCAAAAATGTTTGCTCTTCGGGTTTGTTTCAGCCGCCATTTTGTAAATATATGTAAATGTCAAATTTTTACACCTATTAAATATCTTTAATAGCTGTACAATTTTGATATTTACATATATTTACAAAATGGCGGCTGAAACAAACCCGGAGGGCAAACTTTTTTGCATATGTTTGTAAAAAACGTGTATATGTGTACATGTACGTCTTGGTGGAGACCTGGCTTAACTAGCAATAGTTATGTCGAACTCTGTATTATGTATGGTAACTATGGTTTGGTAATGTCGAATTCTTCATCAACATACCCTATTTATTTCAAATAAGAAGTTTAGTCTGAAAATTCAAGGTTTTCGCAATTTCTCTTTATTCGAGATTTATCTTTTTTGAAGTTTATATTGAAATGAAAATTTGTAAATTTTGCACAATACAAATACTAACAAAGAGGTTTAGATATACACAAAACCCCAAATTGTGGAGTTTTAAAATCTTCACTAATAGACGTTTTTGGAACATATTCCCCTGGTATAATGTTGGTTATAGTCAGACTTGGGCAAATTGTACTCATCAGTAGGACTACGCAGTGGAATCGTATTCTGTAGTTTAAGTTGAGTACATGTAATCAGTAGTCATATGAAATGAGTAATCAAACTTGGGCAAATATGTACTCGTGTGCAGAAGTACTTAATATGAGTAGTACCTGGGGAATCGTACTACTTCATAGTATGAGTAGTATTTTAATCAGACTCGGATAAATTGTACTCATGGATATGAGTACTGATTACGAGTATGGCGGATTGCGAAACGATTGTTTAGGAATTCAATTTATTGTAAGTAAATTTAAAGTAAACACCGTAGGTTTTATTACAAGCGGAAACAATTAGAATTAAAAGATCGTCAAGAATATGAGAACGCAAAATAAACCCTTTAGACATTAGGAAATTCTTAATAATTAAAGTAAAAAATGAACAGAACATCCGATAACAAAAGGACCATAAGTAGAAATCTAACAATTAGGATAGATGCATATTAGCTTTTAGGATGACCCTCATTTCAAGTTACTCATTCTCATTACTCAAATGTATTAAATGCGACGCAATTACTTGCTTAAAAGTATTTCAGTTCATAATCGATTACGTTGGTACTCATAATTTCAGATTACGTTATTACACAAGTAGATTTGTAATAATCCATTATACATATACATTTTTGTAATCGATTGTTTACTTGAGTGTGTACTCGAATGTTTTGAGTACATTTGTATTCAATTACTTTTCTAAATTTTGTATTCGATTACAATACCTAACAGATGTCTTTTAGTTTATACCATCAATGGAATGCCATACTTTATTTATGACGTTAGAAAAGTAGGTACATGGCACGTGTCTTAAGCCATGCACAGTTAGGCGATAATTGCCGGATATATGAATTCGGCAACTTAAAAACATAGTTTGTGCCTACATCTGAATATATATATATATAAAAATAAATGTGATCCCCAGTATAGGGGCACAGTGGGACAGTCTGCGCAACCAACTCTAATCTCTAGGAATGTATACAGATCCAGAAGGCTTGTATATTACTGTGTTATTCTTTTAAAATGCTATAAGTTAAATATTTTTCCCCCAAAAAAAATTTATTCTAAAAAGTGTATCCACTGTGTCCCTGTCTCCCCTATACTTAAAAGTATCTTCAACTTTGTGCACATTGTTTACATTTAGTGTTTCCCTATTATTGTTGTTAGTAAATTGAAAAGATAAAATGCAAGTTATTCTAAGAAGTCTATTTTTTCGTTTAACTTTTTTTTCGGTTGGTGTTACTTGCTGAAATTAACGTGCGTCTTAGAATCGATGTTTTACTTTAATCCTGCACAGTCGCATTGTCATGGAATGGATTTCGTGTGGATATGGTTTCAAATGTGCATGCATTCTATTTAAAATCTCCTAATAAAGCGCATGCATGCATGCACACATGCACATTTCAACCGATTTTATGCAAATCAGTTTTCAACTAGGATAAAAAAAAATCCATTTCGTGACTTGGGTTTATGATAAAACAAATTCTAGAATGAATTCAAGCGTCAATGCTAGAGTCTGAAGAAAAATGACTAGCAATGCCCTCTTGCTTGGGTCCATTTCTCAGTTAAGCCTATTCTCGTTCTCCTTTTTGGGCGTTTGTTCTCCACCTCCTTTCTCCTCCTCGCATCATTCCACGCTGAAATTATGACTCTCAATCGCGTCATTGAGTTCTCTCAATTTTAATTTCGCAGCGCGGCTTTCACAATTGGCGCGAAACTAAATTGTGGAATTAGCAGAAATATGTTGTGCTCTTCAACTCCCTGGGCGCAGCAAAGAGAAAAGCGGGGAATCTATGCGAAATTACGCAGCACGCGTAGACATGCATCCGTGCATGCATAAAGAGGCAGCGTTGATGAAGGCAAGCGAGGGCGAAGAGAGCAAGCTGGAGAGGCGCTGAAATTTTTATGTCCAATCTGCGAGCTTTAATTCTCTCAAATTCAATCCGCTGGGCGCCGACGCTGGCAAAGTTAATTCCAAAGTTCAGGAAATTAACAGTAAATAATTCATGAAAGCTTATAAACCTTTCTCTCGCTGCGTATATAGCTCCCATATATCTCTCTCTCTCCTTCTCCTTGCGCCCCATCCCCTCCTCTTCCTCCACATCCTCCTTCTTATTCCACTCTCCACATGGCTTCCTGAAGAAGTCAAGTGGCGCCACCGCTGTATAAGCTTCATAGGGCGCTCTCATTTGCCCCCCATCGCTTTTTTGGCTTATATACACACAGATGGCGCTGGCGGTCGCAGGGAATAAGAACCTTTGGGTAGTAGATTTATAAGTGTTGTACTTGTTCAAATACTGTATGTTAAAGGTGGTAACGTCAAAGTCGTTGTAGCATAACAAATATGATAATTTGTTATTTGGAAACCCTTAAGAAAATACCAGGTATCAGACTTGGGCAAATTGTACTCATGAGTGAAGGTCTCTACACATTTGAACGTTTTTCTTATGTTATGTTATGCTATGTTTTTTTGACGTCACTAGCAGACGACTTCGACACACATAAGGAAACATAAGAGAATAGAAACAGTTTCTATTCCAAGCAATGGGAAGAGAGATGAAAAAAGCAGACTGTCTATTTTTCCGACCAATGGGAAGGTAGATGAAATTTATTAAACAGCGTTGTGTAACTTGCACTACTTCTTCTAGGCTTCTAATTTACACTTGGTACACAAGTAGAAAAAGATATACAAAATGTACCTCATATAGCAGACGCCGAGTGCAGAATAGCACACAAAGAGCAACAGGGCAAGAATGCAGAGACATATCCTGAAATAGGCGGCGCTGCAAGCTTATGTCAGAAAAAAATCAACTTAGAAATGTGTAGGGTGTTGCCGTAACATAGCATAACATAGCGAAACATAAGCAACATAACGTAACTAGACGTTCAAATGTGTAGGGGCCTTAAGAGTGCTGATTATGGTTGAAGTTGAGTCATAATACTCCATTGTAAGAGTAGAGTACGTGTAGTCAGTAATTATATGAAATGAGTAATCAGACTTGGGTAAATTGTACTCGTGAGCAGGAGTACTGATTACGAGGATATTGTAATCGTACTCCACAGTGAGTAGTATCGTAACCAGACTTGGGCAAATTGTACTCATAGATATGAGTATGGTGGATTGTAAAAGTATAGTTTAAGGAAACTCAATTTTTTTATACACAGTAGGTTTTATTACAAACTGAACCAATTAAAATTGAAAACGTCACCACGTTAACTAGTAAATGTTATTAGTTAAAGGCAAAAAAGCCCATTGCATCCAATAGCAACAAAAATTAAATTTGTTAAACTTTAGAATGACCCTCTTGTTAAGTTACATATTTTCGTTACTCAAATGTATGTATACAATGCACTCAATTAGTTACTTAGTCATTTCTATTCGTACTGGAATAATTTGGTACTCGTAATGCCAGATTATACATTAATACTAAAGGACATTTGTAAAATTGTAATCACCCATTGAGAGTACATTTTTGTAATCGAGTGTATTGTACTCTCACGTTTTGAGTACAGTTGCATTCAATTACTTTTGTACTCGTATCTATTGAGCAGATTTGGTATTTCAATTACACTTCATACTCGGTATTCTTTTACTCGTTACTCAAATTCAATCAATGTACGTACCCAATCACAGCCCAACAATGCCAGCTATAAATCCTAAGGTACTCTTAGATACATGTACATGTTATTAAATGGACATAAACTTTTATTTGTTATTTCTAGCTTCACAAATGAATTTTTGTAGAATTCAGGTATGTTTCAGCATGAATGTTTCATGCAGTGACTGTATACTAACTATTTGCAAACTTTAATGTTTCCATAAACTTTTAAAAACTTTCTTTTCACAATAAGGGCGTGTACAAAATAATGTAACTGCTTACTTGAAACTGTAATGAATGGGCCTTGAAATATTTGACACATGCTTGCATTTTTTTCATGCAAATTTACTGAACACCCTGTTGTAATAATTAGTCACGTGATGTCGCCCTTAGCTAAATTCTATATTAGATATGCTGTATTTTACAGTGTAATCCTCTTGCTTGTGCAACCTTAAGGTAATTACGACAGAAAAAAAAACCATGAGGGGAATCCTCATTTGCATATAATACATTTTTTTATTCTAGGTTATTATTGCTAGCACACTAACTTACACATTGTTATGTGACTTTTCAACTACAACAAGTTATATCGTATATTTTTAGTTCAGTTTATTAATTTTCGTTTCCAGATTTCTCCACTGTTGCGCTTTTGGTCAATGTTCCAAGATAAATGTGAAATGGGATTGCTCTAAAGGTCATCTTCCATTTTGAAACTAACTCTGAACTTTCACACCTGATGGGGATTTCAGGATCCTGTGCTAGGCCAATGTTGTTAGGGTTACGTCGTATCCCACGAGTGCGTATCCGTAACCCAATGTCGTATTTGGCCACGTATGGTCGTCTCCCATTGGCCTAGTGTTCATTCTTGGAATCTCACGGGTACGAATCCTTGGATTGAAAGGAACCTGGAATTTCCCCATCAAAGAAGTTGGAACAGGAATGGGCGAGGACAACCTGAAATAAGGTAAGATACACATTATGGTAATTTTAAATAAACATTTACTTAAACTTAGTTAATGTTATCAACATTTTAATGAACCAATTCATGTTGGTCAAAGAATGTGTAAAAAGGCATTCATGATTTACTACAATTTGCAGAAATTCATGGCAATTATGGCTATAATTTGGCTATGTGTTAATTGCCATGACCAACAAATCCGTTTTAAGTGCTTTTTTTTAAAAATTCTAATGAAGTGTTCAATAATTACAACCCAAAACTGACCAGGTCAAATAGAATAAACTCTCCCCTTTCCGAATATGGCATAACTTTTACTCTTCAATTAGCAGGTGTAGGGATATTCCCATCAATTTCTATTCAAGTTACCCCATCGTTTTTGGTAACTTTGGGTACATCTTTAGTGGAAAAAATATTATAGGGCCATACATACCACAGTATGACCCATAATGTCCATGCATATATTATGTTTGCTTTTCTCCGAAAATATGTATATACTTATATGGTATGTAATATGTTATGGTACATGTATGGAGTTAATGTGCACACAACATGAATATAAGCATAATACAAGGTTGCTAGCTGCTAACCTTTCATCGTGAAAAACTAAAACAGCTAGGTCTCTATTTTTTGAGTTAAATAATAACAAAATACAAAAGAAATTTATCAAAATTGCAGAAACTCAAGTTTTGGGTATACTTTCAAATTACCCCGCTCATGTCTGTTTTCGGCTAATGTAGTGTATAGTTTTACGTATATGTATGATATTCACATTAAAATTAGTCCAGATATATAGGAATTGCTACAATGACCTAAATTTATCTACAATGGTTCTAGTTTTTCCTCCCAAGATAAAAGTTTGACAGAATTAGCTAAACACAAAACAATTGTCACAATAAAAATTGCCGTATTTTAGAATGTGATATTGAATGCCTCATTAAGACATTCAAACTGGCCAAAACGATAACTGTCCCAAAGTTACTCCCCACTGTCCCAAAGTTACTCCCCACTGTCCCAAAGTTAGCCCCCACTGTCC
>JAQGAE010000098.1:0-57829 GCA_034696685.1 Julus scandinavius | reverse complement strand
GCCATATATAATGTCCCCATATATGAACATTTCCATATATGATTTTATACGTGGCCATATATGGCTTATACATGGCCATATATGCCATATATAACTCCGTGTATGTCTAAAATCAAATTTTCCACCCGGGGACACTAAATAGGTCTTACTTTTCTGAAATGGCAGAAAATGAGACGTTAAATAATTTTTCATATACAAAATTAGTTTGAAAATGGGGTTCTGGTTTTACAGTGTAATACGGCATATATTGCACTGGATATTGAAATAATGATAAGTTTCATACAGTATATGGACATGACAACATGTGAAGAGTTATTAAAGTTAAAAGTACCAGTGCCATGTTCGTAAATGTTGATTCTGAAATTTGCGGCAATTTTAATGGATATTGACTGGTATAGTTATTGATATTTTTACAAGTTCTGGAATAAGCGGTTTAAGTTAAGATTAGGCAATAATAGTGCATTGAAAGTAGTCTTTTAAGAATATGCTGGAATATTCAATCGGTTTTATATTCCCATAGTTTTTTGTAATGGCACCGAAGCCTAATGCAAGTTTGGCTCGTAATTGCATTAACGGCAAACGTGCTGTGGCAGTTTCTATTTTTGGAACGTGTGTAATTTCATGGCCACTTTGCTGCACAGGAATTTAATACGGTTCCCAGTTGAATTGCATATCATTTGGGAGTTTCTATCAAAAGCGAAAATGGCAATCACGGACTGTTTCCATTGTCGAAATTAATGTGATTTGGATAACCGTAGTGGCGTTGCAAAGCTATTTTGCTGCGGTTAATCTGGTCAAAGCCTTGGTAATACTTTTCTGGATTATATATTGGGTGGAAAATTTAGCGAAACATTTACCGTTGTAACGAAAATCAATTTCCCCCCTCGAGTCTTAGAGAAACGATCGACTTTGAAAATCTGAAGATAAGATGAAATTTTGGCTGAGCTATGATTTTTTTTCTTCTTCTGCAAAACGTAGATTTCTTGAATAGCTGGATATCGAATCGATATTGTTACGATCAATTCCGGTCACCGAGGCCCTTGGATCCGCTTTTTTTTACGAAATTATACCGTGAATGATACTTATTGAAAATGTATTTCATTTCTGTATAGTTTTCTTGCCAACTGTTGATATGGTTCAAAAGAAAAATTGGCTGGCTAGGGTGCAACAGATATCATGACTGTAAAATTTGTAATACCCAATTTTTGGTAAATTATTTTTTTATAGCCGTGCATGCTAGTTGAAATCCCAGAACGGATCTTGATGCAATTTGTCATTTCGATGGCTTTTCAGTTAACATTTTCAAACTGAAGAATTGCATAGGGAGATGAACCCTGTGGTTATATACGATGGAGTTCGTAACGGAAATGCATAAAGGGTGGCTTCCCCAATACCTCTTAGTTACGAATGAAAGTAACTGGCGTGGTTTTATAATGTAACTGGGGAAAAGTAATGTCACATAAAATAAACTTCACTTTAAATAACTTCATGTGAATTCGATTTGAAATTGTTGCAAATCGGTCATGGTTTTGTGCATGCATGACATGATCACGGGTGGAAAATTTGCATATGGCACATCGTGTGCTCGTATATATGGAAAATGGCATGACTGTCCGTCAATGGTCCTATAAAGATGTATGACCATGTATGCCATTAAATAATCATGCGAATGTACATTTGACCATATATCCAAGTGTGCATATATGTCCAGATATCTCCATTTGTGTCCACTTCCTGTTAAATCAGTATATATATATATACATATAATCACTTATTATTTATTTATTTCATGTCATATTAATACTGCCTGCGCATCATATGGCACATAAATGTGTATACTGCATATGTGTATATCAAATTAGACACATTATACTTGTATACATACCCATATATGGCATGCTTGTTCATAATCGGTCATACATAATTTAGTATGTATATATATATGAATTAACATACAAATACACTGCACAATGCATATGGGCCGGCATAATATACCTACCATATACTTGTATATAGCCCTACACACATTTTTCTCCCACGGGTTTGATAAGAAATTGACGCAAATGGGTATGTCGTGATATGTTGTGGAATAATTACTGAAAACCCCCAAACAATTCTGTAATTCACACAGATTACATTAATTTGTACAAACATTCAGAGTTAATAAGCACACTTAGCTAGCTTTAATGTATTGCTTTTTGATTTGCAGTTTAATTGTAGAGAAGAATGTTATGCACGCGTGCATTGTTTTTCCATTATTGTAGTGCATTCTATATATCATTATAAGCCTTAGACATGTAACCATATCTTTCTATTAGCAGTATATAAACGCCGTGTTTAAACCAAAATATATTGGACATGTAGTTTATTTTGTGAAAGTAAACTAAATATAACGCCGTAAACAAAACTGAGTTCGTTAAATTGTCACTTCTAAATTACGTAGTACTGTAAACTCGTTATTTCGCACAGTTTGATATTAAATCTCTAAACGATCTCTGTCTGAATATAATGTTTTATGTTAAACAAGTTGAACGCTTTTTGTATGTTTCTAAATTAATAATAATGTGCGCATGCTGCACAGCAAGTAATAAATTGAATTTATTACGCCAATTCCAGTGGCACATGCTTAATGAGAATTTTGAATCTAGGTTTAAATTGATCTTATTTTGTGAAATGTGGATTGGAAAATCCAGAAGTATATTGTGGTAATCCATGTCGAAAAGCAGTTGATGTACTATATGAAATCAGAAATTCATTTTTTTTTTTTTTTTTTTTTTGTGTGCATAGGAACTGGGTTTGGTGTGGAGAATTTACTGCATTAATGGTTTTTGTCATTTATTGATCGAGGCGAATACCTTATATGTAAATTCATGGCAACTCAATAAATATGTATAGCTTATGCATATGGAAATTCTATAGCGGTCATCATAGAAAGTATACACACACTAACAGTATTACGCATGTTGTCAATTTACAAATACAGCCGGAGTAATTTGTTTTAGATGTGAATTTGGCTTAAAAATACCGAACAGATATATGAATAAGTTAAGGGTGGAAATATTATGAATGGCGCATATATACTGTTATGAGAACTAATAATGTATGGACATACGTGTACATGTCATGCTTCTCTAGAATTGATTATATGTATGCGAAAGTATGATCATAAATCCAAGTATATGCATGTGTATCTACATATTTCTATACTCAATATCTCCAAATATGTACACTTATCATTTCTGTATTTCAATATATGTGCAATATACTTTAAGAAATAATGTAAATCCACGTTTTCTTTTATAAACGACTTTTAATAATATTTTTCAACACGGATTCATATACATGTGCACTAATCATTTCTGCATTTAAATATACAGAATCTACTCAATTATCACTAATCGAAGTTCAGTTTTCTTCTATAAATGGATAAAAAACGTCGTATGTGGCCATACATGTGTTCACCCATACAGTATAGAGTACATCATATGTCTTTTTCTACACATATACATGTGCATTTATCATTTCTGCATTTCAATATACATTTAATGTGGCATTTATGTCATATTGATACTTTGAGCAGTAATCTAATTCTTCTATAAATAGTCATAATACGCCCTATATGGCCATACATGTTTTTCCAACATACGTATATGTATATGGAGAATTTCCCATATATATTTAATAGTTTAAATAATAATAAAGTACATTTTAAATTCGATACATAAGCATAAGAATATTATATATCATACAGTGAATATGTACAAAATTGTACTTGTATATATGGCCCTACATCATTTTTTCACCTGAGGCATTTAAATAATTCAAGATGGAGAAATTGCTTCTTCAAGCATTAAATCTGTGCATCTTTACGTCACTTTCACGTATTTCATCATAATGAAGTATCTGCCAATAGCTTTTTATTTTCAAAAAGTAGATGGAGTCCTTGCACGTTATAAGAATCGTGTCGCAAATGATTCCATGAGTGAAACCAGAAAGAATAGTGGGGAATAGCAATAGGTATAAGCAGGTTATTGCATTCTTATGCAAAACACAGGTTGCAAATTGCATTGCATATGATCGATGCAAGTCGTTGCTTTTTTACCATGCATGCTTGCGTTCACATAGAGGGTTATCCAGAAGTCCAAGAACAAGATTCGTATTATGTCAACGCTTAAATATTAAATTAAGTGCCACCATAAAACCAGCATCTCGTTTATCAACCCTTGCCTTATATAATCCATTCCACGATTTCAGTCTTGTGTAGATACCTCATAATCCAAATTGCACCGATTTCAAGTTATACAACGACGTAAACTTTCAATAAGTTTTTTTTAGGGTTAGTTTTTTAAAAAAATGGAATATTCTTGGAAAATACACTCAGTATTTTACGGAAATGCATGCATGCAAAACCATTAAAGACATGTGCACAAAGTCACTGATGGATTTATAGACCATTTTTTGACTTTTTCTGCACTTAAGTTAACGATGGCAACTGATGGAATGAAATAAAGTTACTCAGCAGTGGTAATGGTCAGTCCGCCATCTTGTTTCAAAATGGCTTTATTGGTTGTTGTTTTTTATATCAAAACTCAACACAGAGCCCATGCCATACATTCACTTAGATTTTCGGTACGTTTTAATGTATTTGAAGTTGGAGTAGAAATGATAAATGGGAAGAGCAAGTCACATGGGGAGCTGCGTGTAGACTGCGAGACCTTTAATGTGTAGCTTTGGTAATCCATTTTCATTTATTGTTTGTTTGCCCTAATATGAACTGAAACCTATTTGTTTCCTCGTATTGGGCTAAACGTAGACCTACAGCACTGTGGAAAACAATCCTTGTGTTTCTAAACACAGTTATTATGGCATAATGTAGCATTGTACATGTATTCCATTATTCTCTCTCCCATTGGGATTACTGATACTGTATATATATGTAGTCATCTTGGCCTCGCTTAATATACGAGTACAAAAATACCATTGATTAACTTCCACCACCTTAATAACAGTTGCTGCTGAATAGACAACAGGAAGTGATTATAGGAAAATAGCCATGCTTTAACATTACCAGAATGGTCATAAAATATTTATTAGCGATGTTAGCGTATTAGGACTTAACGGTCGAACCTGCTGAAGCTAATTAATACTCATTTACGATGTGTATGCTCATATTTTGTATCCCGGGTGCAAAAATGATGTTACACAGACTACTGTATTTATAGGTATACACGGAAAACATATGTACATACCCATATATGTTGTATATACACATAAATAATCAAATATATGAATATACGTTATACAGAACGACCATATGAAGTATACTGTATATATCCATATATGGTCAGGACCCTATGCCATTTTGCCTCCTGGGATAGCTTGAAATGATGACCAAAAGCATGAAAAGTTAGGAATATAAAACAAGGATATAATAAAAGTGGAACAAAGTCAGTAACAAAGCTATTGCAACTTATGTAGTTGATACTGTAGTTTAAAATTCAATAAAGTAAAGTTTGTTATGCAGTGAATCCTTTCATAGCTTTGATAACTTTGCTGGCTAGCAACTAGTTTAATTTATACTGATTTGTTTAAAATTTCAACAAGTGATCAGAATCGAAATCAAATGCACAGATCCGTGAATGTGATACGATTTAAAATTATAATAAATAAACTATATAGATATGACATCTAATGATGCACTATACTGTATAGCTAATCATAATATTAAGTCTTTCATATTCATGTATTATAATGATTGAGCTTACCGGCTAAGCTCAGGCTTATTTTAATACACTAATGACATAATTTATTAGATTTTAAATCGGTGTTTTATTATTTAATAACTGGTGATAATCCTACTACTATTTCCGTAACACTGCTGGTGGCAACTATGAAATATACCAAACTTGTAGGAGAAGCTTAAGGTTCTGCTACTTCAATGACGTCACGAATATTTTTACATATACTATTTTCCCAAAAATAACATTGATGGTTTGCTGTCAATCGTAAAAAAAACCCAAATCTACTTGAGCTTGTCTGCAGCCATCCCATTTGGAGGTTTTTCATGGCACATTTTGACCCAAATGTTGCATTTCCTGCCAGTTATCGGTGCCACTCAACCTACCTTGATAAGACCTATGGGTAGGCAAGTGTGATATCGTGCTACATTTAGATCATGCATACTGTCATTCAGAAATCCAGAACATGCTTACGATCGGTTTCTTATGGATTTAATCAATATTTGAAGTGTCAGATTATATCAACGTTTCAAGTAATGTCTTATGAAACTCTCCTGTATGTTGTAATATGTCAAGGTGCTCTCAAGTGCCACCACTGTTTAACTACTTCTATGACCTCAATCTTGAGACATGACGACTTTGCGAAGTAAGCTATACGCTAATGTACTTTTCTAAGACTTAATTCTCAAACTTATTCACAGCGACTGCCATTCTGCTAGTTGGCTTACTCCATTAGCATCATCCTTGCCACTTAATCCAATTTTAGATCAGAATTGAGAAAAAAAAAGTCCAGATGCCAACATGAGATTTTGCAAGAAAACACCAATTTTGCATATGTTTAAAGTCCATAACATTTTCCCTCGGATCAAGTTTGCAACATTCATTTTATGGGAATTAGTGTTCATTTGAATGGAAGCAAACTTGTATGCACTTTTCTACATCTTAAGTACATGGATGGTAAAAATATAGAGAAATTGTGTTGATATTGACAATAAATGAACAAATGATACATGTATGGCACATACATATTATTGGAATCAGAATGAATCAGAAATTGACAAATAGGGTTATGGTATTGTTCCACTTAAATGCGGTTTTAATATAGGTTACATAAAGTATTATTTGATATCCTAACTTTAGTTCAGTTATATTGATTTACTCGCAGTTGTCAGTCCAATTGCCAAGAACTTAATCACAGTATTGCAGTGGGGAAATTAATTTTTAATTACTAAAGATTGATTTTTGTAACGAGATCACTGCTATTTTCCTATACGATTTCAAATTAATAGTTAATTAGTGTCTTGATTAAGTACTGATTGATTACTCCGTTAGGATTTCTACTATCTGTTACCTTTTTGTACACGGTGACCAGATTCAGTTCAGAAATTTTCGAAGTTCATACACTGCACATCTGCAGTCATATTTCAAAATATTTATTATGATATATGGAACTGTAATAACAGGAAGTTATTACAACAACGTTCCTAGAATTATGATTCTTAAAATTCGCTAAATGCGCTATCTTAGATATACTTTATGTAAGCCAAAAAAATAATAATAATTTTAGATGCTGTATACATATGTAGAATGGCAATTAACAGTGCTGGAGTTGTTGTGACACTAATTGTATACGCTTAGTAATGCCTTTTAGGAATGAATGTAGCGGAAATAACTCCTAATTCAAAGTACATCAACCAAAATCTCAGTCACGTCTTTGTGATAAATGTAATCCATTTGTGCAAAAAGAAAACCAGTTAAGCTGGTGTAACTTATACTAATTTATCACTTTGTCAAAATTCATTTATTTATTTTTTTCCAAACCACATCCTTGAGTGATTTATTTGAAAATAGGCTGTACTTGAGTAAAGATAGGCTGTGCATGTACAGCTTAGATTATTAAATTTGTAGAATCAAGCCATCAAGCCATATCAAAACATCGGATTTTTTTTAATTATCAAATTTGAGTGTTTATAATAAAGCAAAAATGTATATCTGCCACAATGGTTCCCTTATGACTACTTTTGCTTTGTTAGAGTAGTAAATGCAATTTATCCGTCTAGATTAACCCTATATTTCTGGTGTGCTTTGCATAATTTAATATAGTATATTTTTTTCTAAAAATAAATACACCAATTGGCATTTAAATTTTATACACGTATTTGGCGGCTATTGTTGTGATTTTTTTTTTGCAGAAAGCCCAAATGTACAGAAGTCATACCCATTATTTAACTTCATGTTGATGGAATTCCTAAACAAGACAGTAGCCTATTGTATATTTTTCTTTGATTTTTGTATGGTTCATCATGGATGACTTGTGGTCTATAGAATAATCTTTTTTTCCCGATTTTCAATTTGATTTCAATTAATCCAGCAACAACAACTTTGTTATATACTTGTCCGTGTATATTCTCTTTGGGTGGAACCGCTGGAAGTCTTGTTCATGCTTTAGTTATTGCACGCTGATGTGAGTTACAGCAGATGTTAAAATACCAACCGCTGAATATAGATTCACACTGAACAAGTATTGACATTCAACGGCAACTGCTGTCTCAAGATATTGGAAGAGCATGAACAACAATTACAAGCCACGGTTGTTGTACGGGCGTAGATCAACTTTGAATGTGGGCATTAAATACACCAAGAATATATAGCAAATAAATGGGTTTATGGAGCTTTTCAGCTCATAGGCGTCGCTGACGAAGATTAATATGGAACCAGAACTTTAGGAGAACATGTTAAGGGAAATGTTTGTTTTTTTTGATTTCTGGTTATCGAATAAATTTGCAGAGAGCAATCTAAATGACATAGTGTATGCACACATGCGGAACAACTTCCAGATATGCACGTTGCTTTATTGGATATAGTCACTGCAGATTTTCGAGTTATGATAGAATTGGAAAGGACGTCAAAATCTCTCAACTCATTATTCATGTCATTATTTTTTTTTCGCACATTATGTACACACTTTAACCAAAAATATGTCTTAAGTGTCCTTAGACAGATAAGGGCTGCAGTTTCTCATTTGAACAACATGTTTTCAACTCTTCAAAAAACTAGTTTTTATTAAACCATACTTTTGTGGGATGAAACCACTTATTATCATAACCTCACATCAATCAGAACACGAACTGGGTATGTAACTGACTACCTTGACCACCATCTTGGTTTCAAGTCTAGCATGGATTTGAAGCCAAATAACTTTACGATTTCTTTTGGATTCCATTGTATATAGTATATGTAAATTTCATAGATTAGATCTGCACACATTCATCCATTTTCAATTTCGATGCATTTGTTTATCACATCTCTTCATGTCCAAGCAATGCCTGAGAAACTCTTAAACCTTAGTCAAAGTTGCAAAACTTTCAGCTTAAAAGTGTAGCTTTCCAAGTAAAGGCTAACATTGTATCTGACGCATGCGCTGTATCATTTCCGGTTTAGTTAGAAGCTAGCTCCTGCTATTGATTATCTCGCCTGGCTTTTTATTAGCAATCAGTGCATTTAATTGCAATTTCATTGTTACACGGTCATTTGCCACGACTGTAATTAATCTGTCTTCTCACGAAATAATTAAGAGAAAACTGCCTGACGTGAATGTGCTGGGGGATTTGAGACGCAATGAAGATGTACAAGATAAAGTGAACTAAAACTTGCACACGATTAAAGGGTCTGTAAGCATGATGAAGGAAACATTTCCTCTTGCCTTGCTTAGGACACAGGCTTTTATCTGATAATGTCCAATGAGGCGTGTTCCATTAATGGAATGGTCTTATTATGATTTTTTTTGTTGGCCATCTTAATTGCTCTATTACGTAAAACATCTCAATAATGGTTTCTTAAGTTGTTCAATTTAATAATAAATTAATATAATTCATTTATTCTCTAATAAATACCAAGGGATCCCTGGAATTTTCATGGAATTCCAGAGATGGTACTGTATTTCTGTACTAAAGGATCCCCTTAATACTGTGCTTTTGCTTCTGTTTAATCGTTTTTTTGTGCTTCAGTTGTTTTGTTTTTTCACTTCAGTGTATTCTTGTTTTAAAAAAGAAGTTTTCGTGAAATACAAAAGTCTGTAAATGACACACACACGTAATGGAATAGTTTCTTTTAATTTACTTTTTGACAAAACCTCTGCTTATCTTGCTTGATAATGGTTTCCTCTTTTTTTATAACAAAGAATGAGAACATTGAGAGGATTTGTTCGTCGTGCCAGTGCGTAAGCAAATGCATTTTTATTTCAAAATCTTAGACAAAACAGAAGAAGGACTTTTATTTTGCTCTTCCTCGGATATCACAACTTTGGAAAATTACTCTGAAATAGCTCTGTTTATGTAATTCTTTTGATCTATAATACGGATAAAGCAACGCCAGCAGGAAAACTTATATCAAGCATTACATGAAGCTTTTATCTTGATGTACACCATTAGTATAATTGCGTATGCATTGACGCATCATTAGCTAAAATCGTCATCCTCGCCTTTGTATTGGATTTTGGAATAAAAAAATGAACGTTTTTGAATTTTATCTTTTTGCCAGACAATTTCGAATACGCCATTCGAATTATGCCAGAATGTGCTAATTTTGCTGCACATTCGAAATGAGACATGTGAAAAATGAATTTTACAATAATCATTCCTGGTCCTGTGATTGGAAACAACCTCAACCAAGTGTAAAATCTTCACGTTTGATACTTTTTGTGGGATTATTCATTAAAATCAGTCTTGTTCTAACACTTTTGTTCACTACTGTATATACATTTCAAAAGAACAATGGGAAATATCCAATCAATCAATTCTTTTGTTTTATTGACGCAGGTGTTATTCCAGCTGATATTTTATAAAGTATGATACATGTGTGAAATGAATTTTACGAGAATTATTCCTGTTTCTGTGATTGGAAACAACCTATTATCATTATAACCGTGGCATTCATTTAAAATAATAGGATGATCCCATTGACTCCCTCATGGGGGGTCATAATGCGAACTTTAAATTGTCTGCATATTGAATGTGTGAATCTGATAAAGTCCTCATTATGATGATTTGTGGTTAGTCAATGCATAGCCAACTATTATGCATTTTTTTTTGAGTTATTCCTAACCATATTGTTTACAACTGTAAACCAACGACAATCTTTTGGGTTTATCTCTTGTTACTATTTAGTTACTCTAAATTTAGTTTTTGAGTATTTTTAGTTTGCAAAAATAAAATAGTTTTCGCACATTTGTCGCAAATTGTGATTTTTAGCGTTTATGTTACAAAAGGGTCATTTATAAAAATAAATCAATTTCTTTCAATTTGTTAATTTGATGGCAGTTTGGCCTGGTAGTTGACAGTTCGATTGACATCACGTTCGGAAACCGTTTTACTTGGTTAAAGGAGATATGATTGCCTGTTTCGTGCGGAAAAAAAAATTATCAATAAAGCTAGTAGAAATCTGTATAGGCAGGGGTATAATTTCCTAGTATATAATTTTGAAAGATTTCAAAATGGCAGCCAGTGGGTAACGCCCTGAAAAGTATAGCTATGTGGAAACTAGGCATTCCAATTAGTGCATACTGTATTTATTAAGTCAATTCAAAGTTTGGAAATGTTATACTGTAGTCTGTAGTCAAGTCATATTATATAACATCTCATTGAATTGCTATTTTTCAAGGGCGATTTTGGACACTCCGCATTCTTGCTTTCTAGATTAGCTTCATTGTGCCATATCACGTGATGTGTAGACGCAATTGCAAAACTGCGGTAATGGGGCTTACCGTTGAAGCATTCATCCATGGTCTGAATGGGATGCTTTTAAAGTGGACTTCATCAGTATTCATTAGAGCTTTGATGAAAGCACATTGTTTGATATTAGTAATTGAAAATTGTTGCAATATAACTATACCTGCTTTCACAATATTCAATTAACATGGCCATTTATGATTCGTATCAACAAGATACTTAAAAATTTCCATTAAAACTAATCACCAAAAGTTTGACACATCCATGCGGCAGAAATCTCATTTCGTATTCTGTGTCGATAGTAAAAGTTTGCTTAATTGCTGGTGTATAAACTCTTTTAAGCATTATATTATCTTTCTAGCTTAATAACCAATTGCAATGCTATAATGCGCCTATCCTATATGGGTCTCAACTTGTTTTCAACCCTGTTAATGAATATTAAAAAAAATGCAATTTTGGAAGCTATGCTAAAAGAGAAAAGCCAGTTAGTGATAATGGATTTGGTCCCACATAGCCAATACCTTATATGTTGCTTGGTAAATAATATGCAATCTATGAACATATGCTAGTAAATGGAGAGTAGAATTTTATAGTGCATTTTTATAAGAAACTCTATAGCACCGAATTACCACATGAGAATTTTCTAATATCAAGCTTCTTGAAAGAATGCACCCAGAGACATTTTTAAAAGCGTAAAGTCATTATATGGTTAAATTATCTTTATAGAAAATTTACTCAATATCTCTAAATCTTATTCCCTGGAATATGCGGCATCATATTGGTTTCTGGTGCTTTTTATACAACATTTTCATATCTATAATGCATGCTTTTTTAACTATACTTGATAATTTAATTGGGCTTGCAAAGCATTTGCTTATCTATTAACTGTTATAGATAAAAATTTGTATACGTATATACAGTATGCGTTGGGTATTTGCGTAATTTTGATATTTGTACATGTTTTATTAACTTTATAAGCCTTAATTAGAATATTTTCTATTTATAGCATTAAGGATGTAAGCTAAAGTAATTGGAGATACATATGATGCCCAATTTACTAATTGAACTATCTTTGCGCTATTCATTATAATGATTGGAAACCCTTAATATAAAATATAACGAAATTTGGGCGACTTGATAAGCGGCGTGCAATCAAGGCAAACTATTATTTTATCGAATTACGTACTCTATACAGTTTGGAAAATTGCTGATTAAAGTTAAATGATGTACGGAATGTTGACCGGTTGCTGAGACCAAGATGAATGGAAGCATTAAATGCTTTCTTATTACGTTAATTTAGATATAAAGACTAATCAGTGTACTAACAGCATAGTACGACCTCCTACTACTTTATTTTATGTTTACCTTCAAAGTATCTCAGATATAACAAAAGTCGTTTAGTTCGGAATTTATTCGGCCATTAAAAACTAGAAAAATTTGGGGAACTAACTTTATGATCTTGTTATAGGCTCATGAAGCACCATAGTATGTTATAAGCACTCACTTATACCAATATCATCATATAGTAAAAGCAGAGTTAAAATGTTCAAACTTTTATCTTGTTTTATCCTTGCTTCACCTTATAAAGTAATGTTTGTGACAATTTGAGAGCACCTCCAGTTTAGCCTATTCGTAGGATCAAATGTATGCATACATTAATTAATTAATGTTTTATATTATAACCGCAAGTTTATTAATTATTGTTCACTAAATCAATGTGCAGTACATACATAAATTATGAAATAATTCGAAAATCAAGTGATCCATAAATTGATATCAGTTATACCATATAGCTATATAGTTATAAAGTCAATGAACATATCCTAGACAGACAGGAAAGGGACATTGTGTACAAGATAACAGAATAATTGGTTTAAACACAACACGAACTTTAACCATTGGATAAGTAGGACGAAAACAATACTGGACAGTGACTGGAAAGATGAAAAAAACTATCTTTAAGACTTATGTTATTTAGAATATTGATCATGAGAGGGCAATATACTCATATAATCGTACTTAACATAGATTTGAGACTTTTAAGTTGGAATATATGATCCTATTTTTCCACCTGGATAATGCAAATATAATTGAGTTAAGACCACGTTGAGTCATCAATAATTTACACAAGGAAAGAAACTTTATTCTTACTAGTTATTGTTCACTACTTTTTATGCCTATTTCGTGTATCTATTCTATATCAAACAATTACCTGCCATAAAAATTAAATCTCATTTGTATGTCCTTGCTATTTCTAGTGTTCCATCAGAATCGAGGGAACCGCTTTTTTTTTGCAGGTAAGCAATTTACGATTTTTACAAAATTCGTATTTTAATTTTAAGTGATAAATTAAGACTTGAATTTGATAAATACAGCGCCTCGAATAATTCTCCTTTGAGAATAAACATATTTACAACCTTGTGTCCATATTGTCATTTTTTTACTCGATCTTATGTCGGGCTTTTATGCAAACTACGCAGGTCGACATATTGCTTTTTTTTTCCATTTTGCAAGTTGTTACCAATTTTTTTTAAAAACAGCGTGTGCTGTTGTCATGCTGTTATTCTCAAGAAATATAAGTGTCTAACACTGTACATAAAACATTCCGTCTACATTCACGTTGACTTAGAAAAAAAATATGACAACAGGCGGTGGACCACTATTTATTTATTACACAAGAATCAACAACATAAATCTTTATTCGTTTTATCTAATTCGGTAATTATTCATCGATTTAAAAAGCCAACGTTTCTTTGAAAAGACTTTCAGTTCACACTTAATCACTTAATCTACTTAGTTTATTGGGGCTTTATCGAATAAAACAGTTGTGGAGCTAAATAGTAGCTTTTCTCACTTAAGAATGTGAAAAAACAGCACCAAAATAGTACTTTAACGGAGATGAAACCATTTGTATGTCCGGATAATTACACTTTGGGTGCCATATTAGATGTCCCAGAGGAGAATTAATCTTAAGTCTGGCATGGTGAAAGCTATTTATTTTGTATCGTTAATCAAATTTAATAAGTAGCAGATTGGAATCCAGTTTTGGTCTTGACCTTGCAGTAAATATAAATAATAATCGCTGTGATGGGTTTTTTTTCAGTACACAAAGGGTTAAGCTTTTTATAAGCTTTTATGTTTTGATATCACTGTTACATTATCTGACAAAATCTTATATCGACTTTGGCAGCCTTAAAAAAAGTGTTGTTTGGAGTATCCATAAAAATGATCTAAATCTTGCCAAGAACTTTCCTGATTAAGAGTATTCTTCTCTATCAAATGTTGGTTATCTTCCTAGTTTACTACTCTCGAAACTTTTTTATTACTAGCATTACTTTGCAATGCACTAGTCTGGAATTGCACATAACTATATTATGGCCTAGTTGTGCCAAAAGTCAGGAATTGGAACTTCCATTCTATAAAGAACGAAGAAAGTTGTGGCGGTTAAAAGAAATAAAAAAAATGAAAACTAAGATTCGTAATGGATTAAATTTTTGCAACTAAATATACCAGATGGTTATACATTGAATTGTTGTCACAGAATTATATTTAAGGATTATTTATTATAATAATCTGGGCATCATATTGTGCATATATGCTGTAAATGTACTTTTCGCAATTTATAGTCATTTTAACACATTTTTGGTTGCGCTTTCTTATTAATTTCCATT
The DNA here is from genome assembly GCA_034696685.1 of Julus scandinavius. Taxonomy (NCBI): domain Eukaryota; kingdom Metazoa; phylum Arthropoda; class Diplopoda; order Julida; family Julidae; genus Julus; species Julus scandinavius. Next base: position 42,694 of record JAQGAE010000098.1, on the reverse strand, counting down.
TGTATATTATGAATTATTGGAAACTTTTGTCAGAAAAATGTGTTCATGACAATGAGTTATTTAGAAAGATTTTAGATACTATAATGCATTTCAGAAAGCATTAAACGTAAAATAACCCTTAATGGCACTCATATATACATGTAGGCCCTATATTGCGAAAATCTACTTTTATTAAATATTATTATTTTGCACAATAAATTTATTATAAAATATGTTTTTAAATATAAACAGTGTGTAAAATACTTTTTCACTTGCATATTAAGTTTTAATTTAACATGTACAACCACCATTTAGTCCAAATAAAACAAGTTCATATCTATTTACTTGTTTATATGAAACCTTGAACATTTGTTGACCCTTAATCATGAATTTGTGATAACACGTATACATCATAATATTGGACTTGTCTAATAATTGATACTTTGTCTCAATTCCACAGTTTACAAGTATTTTGTACATCCACAGACCATTTAAAAATATATTTATTTTGTAATTTTATATTATATCGCGATGTTTATATGAAATATGAACTTTACACTGTGTAAGCTACTTTTTCATAAATGTTTTCTAATTAGTCTCACAATAACAATGATAAAAAGTTGATGAGTCACGGAATAAGCGTGACTAAACTTTTGCTTATGTAATGAACACTTGTGCGGACAGATGTTATATATCAATATTATGCAATAAATGTAGAAATATACAACGTATGACTACACAACTATTTATCTTCATTATATCGTATAATTTTTTACACAATAATATTTACCGTGGAAATTTTTTCTTGAATAATACAAATGTGACGTGCAGCGTAAAACGTGTCTAAGTTTAAAATACAGAAAATGTTAAGTAAATGTTAACATACCACTTTCGATGGCCGGTTGCAGCATCGTATCCTCAACACACTTGTTATAAGCTTTATCGATAAACGTTTGCGACAAAGGAGTCATCTTGAAGGCTCAAATCACATAGCTTAAGCCAACTTATGAGTGGTGTATTGTTCCCTTAAACATTTCTCCACAGTTCTGACCACAGATACAACAAGTTCAAATACTAAGTCCGAGCATCTTCGTATGAGTTTGACATTGAGAAGTTTTTTTTCCACGAAAAGTTTTTTTTTATCATTAATAACAGTCCCGAATGCAGAGATGTGTGTGATCGCACCCCATCCAAGTGGCGGCTTTTGCCAGACTGCTGCTTCAGACACAACTGGTAAAATCCATTAATGTATACGGCAACCACATGATGATATCGGAAAATTGCACAGGCGCGTCAAACAGTGCCGACAATGGTAAACCCCCGTACGCAGCTGGGTTCAACTTTTTTGTTCACTGAGGTTTTACGATGAACATTCCTGTTTGGATCATCACGGAACAAATGATCGCTTATTGGGAGGAACCAAATTTCATGCCTTCGTCCCTAGATGGAGGAGAATGCGGTATGAAGACCATGGAGGCATCGGTGATGCTTCATCTTTGCTTCCTTGTTTCACCATCACTTCTTTTCAGCACCAAAGGTGCACATCGACTCCGAAATTAACGTCGCTCCCCTGGGAATTAATGAAACGCCACCGGGATGCTAAGCTGGGTCCCTGAAGTATTTACCTTCAATGATATTACATCTTTTGAAAGGTAAACGCTAGAGAAATACTCTATATTCCTGCATCTTTGAAAAGTTTTACAAAGAATATGCTTGATCTACTTGAGAGGCCGACTTCGCCGACGAATTTAACCCATCTCGCCGGCTATTGATTTGCTTAAGTTGGCGTTATATTTCGTGCCGTGGAATCTCGGGTTACGAACTTAATTAGTTCCTTGACCCTGTTCGTAAACCGAAAAGTTTGTACTCCGAAATTATATCCAAATATAATGCGTTCTTTGTCCTAGACATTTTTTTAACATGTTAAGGTTTTATGTGTGGAAATAATACAGAAAGGAAATAAATATAACAGTAATATTAGAAGAAAGCAGTTCAATGTATACATCCATGATTTCTTAATATTCATCCTTCCACCCCATGTCTCCTCTGTGACTGATTCCACCTCCTTTATCAGTGACCTTACCACCTCATCACCTCCACGATATCCAAATCCCCTTTCCCCCCTGCAACCCCACTAACCTCTTTTATTCACTTCTTGCTACGATGATTAAGTTAACCACTTATTCAGAGCCACCATACATAGTCACGCAAATTGTCATAAACATGTCAGGTTTAGCATCTCCCGTAAGGGCCAACTTAAGGTATTCCTACATAACAAGGAGTTGGGATGCTACCTTGTGTATTAACAAACATTACTAAGAAAAAATACCACACCTCTTAAAAACGGCGAGACAGGCTGAGACCTGTAGAGCCTTATCTATCTATCATCCATGATTTCTAATTTATAGGAAATAAAGACACCCACGTGGTGTCGTCATGCTGACGTTGCTGCGAATCGATCAAGGTTATTTTGCAGATTCTGTTTAAGAAATTTAGTTAAACAAACATTGTTTCCATTAGGAAAATTTGTATTATTATACTCTATTAATGTTGTTAATTATATGATTTAAGTCTCAAATCGACATCAATGGATTCTCTTCCATTGCATCTGCAATTGACGTGAATAAAACAAGTGACGAACTTTTTCCATATTTGCAATGTAGGCTATATCCTTGAAACTAATACCGATTTTAATTTGAATCCTTGGAAATTGTAACACATGTTAGATGTTTCTTGTGTATTTAGTAAAACTTATCCGTAAAAAAATTGTTCTGCTGGAACTAGTAAAACAATTGTAGAAACTCGGACCTTTGATTGGTGGTCCAGAGATAATGTGTTCGTAAACCGAGGTTCCACTGTATTCTGTAATGCATATGTGTGTCGGCGAAATGAGAATAGCTAAGCTGGGTCCCTCAAGCATTTACTTACAATGATAATAACTTTTGAAAGGTAAACGCTGGAAAAATACTCAATATTTCTGCATCTTTGAAAAGTTTTGCAGAGAATATGCTTGATATACTTGGAGAGTCCAACTTCGCCGACGGATTTAACCCATTTCCCGACTAATGATTTGTTCAAGTTAGGTATGGGTACTTGGTATTCTGTAATGGGTGTCGGTGAAATGTACTGTCGACGAAGTCTTATATGTTGAGTACTGACGCTCTAGCTGAGAGATATTACAGTTGAGATACTGTTACAGATAAATTACATAGGATTGACTGAGTGTGCATCAAACTCTAATCATACTCCAAATGTAAAAAAAAATACAAAAATTGGATTCTACAATGCTTTTTATATGAACAGATTTGGGGAAAGCTATTATTTGTAACTATAAAAGAACTACGGTAAAAAAATGAGACTCACATCAGATTAAATGCTAGAATTGATTTTTCGCTACTTTTCATGTCTGCAACTTAATAATCCATGTCTGCAGCGAAATAAAAGTTAATTCGATAGTGTTATATGTTTGGATTCCCTGAAATAACATATATAACTTGCGTGATGTTTATATAGAAATTTACTGGTTATTTTTTTCCAGTCATTTAGATTGATTTTAAATTTAACCTATGTAATCAGAGGCAGGCTCTTCTTGTATTAAGCTCTGTTATCTATTAATAGATGGTTACATGTGAACCCTTACCATTAATCGAAGTTATGCCTCATTTTTAATTTGCTATGTATTGTTTTCAATGATCATGAATTATCAATAAATACAGAATATACAGAATTTTACATAAAAAAACACAGAAACCAGTAGTTGATTTAATATCATGACAGGCAAGCATGTTCTGAAAGCATGTATTGATAAAGCGAATCTATACATTTTACGATGGTTGTACAACTTTTTGAATCATTCGAAATAATGATTGATGTATTCAGCATTCAACAAAGTGAAAGCATCAATGCTTACTAATGAAAAAATCAATGACGGAACAGCTGCACCAGTGATGGGTTTTTCCCCCGTTATACCATGGTGTGAATTCAAAATGAACTACAAACTTAAATGTTAATGCAATGCAATTTTAATCGAACACAATTTGCAACTTGTAAAAATATGCAAAAATATTACAAAATATTCATCTAAACAAATGGTGTTGAATGGTAGTTCCAAACATAGCACAGTGTTTTTAGTGCATGAGTCCTAATATACTTGTATCATAACATTCCCACAGACCCATTTGATTCAGTAATTTGATAACAATTGAGGTTTAATTCGATTTGGGTTTCAAAAGTATCCTCAGTCTTGATTTTGAGTCTGTTTATCAGGTTATTACTATTACATCTTCCAAATTTATATCCTTAGCTTATTGCCTTTTGAGCTATATCAAGATAGCTACATGGGGTGTTATCCTGAGAGGATATGTTGTCACATTTTATTTCTGTCTTGGATTTAAAAATGATTGCCATTAATTCAGTTCTGCTACATCTTGTCATGGTTTCGAATCTAAAGACTTCGTGGAAAACTATAAAAATAAATTACTTGTCATAAATGCGTTTTATCATGGGCTCGTACAACAAATGGAATTTTGGCTTCGTCCAGTAACGTTTTTCGTCGTTGACCCTTGAGGTTAGCCCTACATTTTTATTCAAGTTTCTTGCATGTGTTGATGAGCACATATACTAGATCCGGGTGATGGAATTTATTTTGTCATTTAAAATTTAAGTACCCTGGACACCAGGGGCAACTGGTATACGTTACTCAGAATGTTTAAGGAATTGGGATTTTAATGCTAGTGCCTATGCATTTAGTACCCAAAGTGACCAAACCTAACTTGTCGTCAATCCTGTGATGACATGGTACATAAATCAGCACTTAAAGTATATGCCTACTTCCATAGCAAAAGCAGAACTGAAAAGTCCATGCTGAATTTTTTTCCAAAAAAAAAAAATAAAATAAAATAACCTGGTAGTTATTCACATTTACAAAAGCAACCTGTTATAAAATATTCAACCTAACATGAGTTAGAACATCCCACAAAATGTAACATCGTGAATTTTTCTGAATTTAAATTTCAAATCCTTGTTAGTTCATGGAAGGCAGAATATACTGGAAATTTTCGATTAAACTTATTCGGTATTAAAGGTTTCTTTGTAAATATCACTGTTCATGAAGGTAGTACTACATACGACGGCGCCGACAAACACATGATTGTCCTTTTTATGTGATCTTGGGGAATAATGCATAAGTTTCCTGCCAGGATTAACTTTAATAACTGCAGAATTTCATTGGCCATGGGGAACTTCATCAAAGTTATGTGCATTGTTATTAATGTTTGTCGGATTACTCAAAGGATCAATCTAACCATGCATAAGCTCCGTATTCCACTGCAACACCATTAGCATCACTACGTGCATAAATGCAAGTAGTATTACTGCAGGAAGTGTTAAAATTATCGTGATGGCATTGGATATATGCAACAATAATGCATGCAATGCAGATATTGCTAATTATATAGACTTGATGGATTTAGAGAAGGCAATGAATGACTATGCACTTTTCCAAAAAAACGTTAATGCGGAATTGAATTTCTAAGAAGATCGAAAATAGAAAGCCTGTTCTAAGATAGTATTTGATTCCATAAATCGATGCCATATTTGTTAGATTATCCTGTACTATATTCTTTGACGTAATATACGCCGATTTCGATTTTTTGCGTAGATTGGTTTTAACCTGGATTTTATATCCGTGTTCCGGTATGAGGTTCTCCATCAAGTACAATGAATGGAATTTATCTGAATCAGCATGAAATACTGTCTGTCACATCGCATCAATAAAAAAAGCATAAAATATGCATTGACAATAGACGGCTTCAAGTCTGATGAAATGATGCCTTTAAGACGTTTATAACTCCATGGGTTTTTTCCTACTTTTAACACGATTATTTTGTTAAGAACTTGTAGTAAACATTTGACAAGTAGTTTCCGGATAACGAAAATAGATCAAGGCATTGTTCTTTGTCTATTTTATTATACATGATCATTCATAAGTCCCTCTGGGATTTCTGAACACTCTTATAGGGAGTTATAATATATATATAGAAAGGCAGTGTGTGAACATACCAGAAATTAGGCATATAAGAAAATAAACACCCATATATTGCAATTTTGACCTTGTTAATCCAAATATGACCATACAGCACCTTCACATGGTGAGTCCACATTTACATGAGTGAAATTGGAACCCATATATGGCATATACTTGTCCATAAATGCATGGTTATATAAAGACATGTCTGAAATTAAACATTTATGGACACATGTAGTAGCTTATGTCAATACATGTCCACGTTTTCTTCCATACATGTCGCCATGTCGATCATACATGTTTCCAGACATATGTGGAAATATCATATTTGGGACATTATATGGCATTTATATTCCACCAGTGGAATATCACCAGTTAGCAAATCTCTTCAATATGTCCACACATGGTGACTCAACATACGTCAAGTATGTCATGGTAATGAGATTTCTCATGGTCCATTCTAGTGACTGTCTCTGTGATTCTTTGTTGATGCTGGAGTGTATCCTATCGCATTAAGTGTCACGTTTTATGTGATTCTTGACGCATCAGCCATAAGAAGAAATCACTTAGGGTTAGGTCAGGTTACCTTAGAGTCCATTGAAGAAGTCATTTTCAACTGCACTCCAAAATTTTAAATTGACGTCTGGTGTGGCTCCAGATAGAATGCTAAATAGCACAGATTGTATAACTGAGGTGCACTTTTCTACCGTGCCAGACTCGGTTAGCAGTTAGCGTACAAAAGAGTTCGTAAAATCCGGAGTGACTTACAAATTAACTCTGTAATATTTCAAGTGCACTAAACAATGAATAGTTTGCTTCACAATTTTAATTATACTTAATTAGCAGACGTAACTAAATCGCTTGTTTAATTTAAAGAAACCGTGCGTACACTTAAATGATGCAATAAAATGTACCGAATGGTTATTCGATGCAGTTAATAGCTCTATAGTTTGTAGTTTGGTGGGTTTTAACAACATAATAATCCACAGTTAAATTTCATCTTTGATAATCTTTGAAATCATTGTCAGATTCGATAATTATCGGTGTCGGGGTTTTATTTTGGACATCATATAAAATTTAGAGATGCAATGAGACATATCAATGATTTTCAGACACGTTTTAAGAGAATAGATTTGGAATTGTCTGATTACAAGCGTATTTTTTGAAATCATTGCTGAATTTATCCAGTCTCGACATTTTTTCTATTGCAAGACGTGTTGAATTTTTATTGGATATTTCAACAGTCGGAAAATGCAGCAAACAGTGCGGCGAATTGCGCATTTAATCAGAGAAATTATAATGTTTCGCAGACAGTGGTTTCAGAACTTCATAATTGAGAAAAATTGCTGAATTTTTCAAAAGTGTCATAAATATTGAATGACATTTTTGGACATTATCTTTTTCTCTTGAGAAAAATTGCTTCTTAGACAGCAGAATTTTTATTTTTTATTTTTTTTTGTGGAAAATATATATATATATAGTATTGATTACTACATACCTACACCAGAGAAAATTGGGCACTATTGTAGTCGTTTATAATTATTTCCAGGAATTTGTCAATGTTGCATGACTACAGTAGCTCCAGAACTGCAGTATCAGTATTTTTTATATTTTTTATCCCAGAAATATAAGTTATGTTCCACATCAATTAAATGTGGGTATTTTTTGGCAAGTTGTCGTCTGTAATGAATGGCTTCTAATGGGCGTTTTTATGACATTCCAAATTCGACAAATGCTACGGAACATCGTCAGCAAAAAGACGCATTTGTGACAGCATACGCATATCCCATCTGCCACCATCTCCAGATATATCAGGTTTATTGAAAATGCCATGTTTTGTCGAAAATTTAAAAAAAAGGAAATTTGAAACAGATTAATATTTCATGAGATTTGCTAAGTAACAACTTGTTTCTTTCATGGGTTACCAACACCAGCTTGAGTTTCATTAATGTTTCCATTATACATGAAATATTGGCACTCGTAATACAATTGTTTCATTAAATCTAGCTGCGGCTAACCATCTGGCACATGAACGTGACATTTGTATTGAAGCTTAATTGGCAAACATACTATGGTAGTACGATTGTACTGGTTGAACTTACTTAATGTTTTCAAATAGTTTAACAAATGACATGGTGATATTTACCTGATAGCATGCATGGTAATACGTGCATATTGTGGACTCATGTAGCTTTTGTTCTTTGATAAGTTAACTACAATTTGTATACATAACTGCAAATTATTCAGGAAACACATGCTAAATTCTGACAAATAAGCTTCTAACATTATTTGGCAAATTAACTCCTATGTCTGTTTTACCATTGCTCATCCACCTTTAAACACATGCCTTTCTGGTAAATTTAAAATTATTCCTTTATACTAAAAGCAAACATGTGCGTACATTTTGCCAAATCATAAAGCAAACTGTTTTTTGGAATATAAAAGCATTTTTGTAGCGCTTACTGGTGTTATATTTGCAAATTTATACATTTACTCTTCCACGTCGTTTGTTTTTATTTCTGGAAATATAATTTTTTTTGAGTAAGTTGGAATGTTGCAACTAAGAATAAAAACCTTTAGTAGACGCTGTCTGTGGATTTAGTTCATGCGTTTGAAGTGCCGTTTTCAAAAATTTGTTTATCCCCCATTTGTATGCATAAATTTACAGCAATTACCGCAAAACTTTGCATTTATTTTGTTGCAAAGGGATTTGAAACATGCTGTAGAAACAGTTGCACCTAGCATTATTACCGACGAGGACAGCTTGCCAAACAACGCAATTAAAATGCTGACTCGAAACGAATGTTTATTTTTAAAAAATAGATTTGCATAATACAATCATTATGTAAATATATGGAGAAATTTATGAGTGTTTTATACACATTTGAGGTAGGCCCATATTTGGCATTAGCGGTGTTTTAAGACGGAACTACAACACTTGAAGCTATTTGTTATACACTTATTTCTTATTAATACTAACATGCAATGGTCATTCCATAAAAAGCATATTCTCAAAAGTACACTATAGAGACCTTGTATAGAAGACATTTTAGCAGTAGGTGAATTTTTTTGTATGGATAGTTATATCACACTCGTAAAACCTGATAGAATGGGCATTTAAAAAAATGTCCTGGATAAAATTGCGAAAATTTAAAACGAATGGAACTACCGTAGCACAAAATGGTCTCTTTTTTGTCTTTTATTTTACCAGTATAATTATCTCATCAATTCATATTTTTGTACTGTTAATTTTACTGCACCGGAGCTACTTATAGGTTAACATTCATTAATAAAATATAATTAAGAAAGTGCACGCTTAATTAAGAGAGACAGCTCAATTATCATCTAAGTTTGTAAAAAAAAAATTTAAAAAAAACTACTGGGAAGTAATGCAAACTTGGTATTTTATTAATTAATGAACCATATGCAGCATATGAAGTCTTTTAATTTGCCATTTGGTATGGGTTTTTTAACCTATTGTATGCAGTACACCAGGAGTACATGAAAACTTCATTTGATTCATTAGCAGGTTGCCTTGCTTTTGAGAAATATGCTCTATTCATCACTTCTTTTGTTGAGTTTCTGAAACAAAAAGCTTTTCGCGATTTTTCATGGCTTTGTGAAAAATGAGTTTGTGCTTATTTTCTGTTATAAACTGGAATAGTATTAATATGTAGCATTTTAATGAAAACGTTTTCCTGTTTCATATACATTTCTAGTCCATTTTTAGAAAACTCTAGCAATTAATTATCTTCAACGAACTTAAGTTTTTTTAAACATTGCAGAACACCGAATTTGGGTCCAAGCTGTGAAAAAACGTGCATTTAATGGTTGTGAATATTTATAATATGCAAATAATGCCAGATGTTGAGTGTTTGGTTCTCGCAGTATACAAGATCACCTGACTGAGATCATACAAGTTGTGTTTATATGCATCAGTGTTCGGCAGTAATTGAGTACATTAAATAATCTAAGTAACGAGTAAAAAAGTAAAAAGAGTAAAAAAAGTATAAACTGAGTATAAAAATACTCAAAACTTAAAAGTACATTGTACTCGATTACACATGTGCTCACAAAGAGTGAGTATAAATGTAATTGAGTATTACTGTAATCAGAAGTTATGATTACAAATGTAATTGAGTATTAAGGTAATCATAAATTATGCATGATTACAAATGTAATTGAGTATGTTGGGTATATTTGAGTATAACGTGGAAAATACTGCTGAGTACAAAAGTAATCGAACACAAATATACTCAAACATATGAGTACAATGCACTCGATTTCAAATTTACTCACAACAGGTGATTATAAATGTCATTGAGTATTAATGTAATCGAGTATGCATCAGTGTTGGGAAGTTAGGAAGTAGGGAAGTTGGGAAGTAATTGAGTACATTACATGAATTTCAGTGACGACTAACAGTAGGTACTGATTAAGTCGTAAGTCGAAGGGCGGTACAGGTCGAAAGTCGGAGGGCGGTACAGGTCGTAAGTCGAAGGACGGTATAGGTCGTAAGTCGGAGGTTGTTGAAGGTCGTAAGTCGGAGGATGGTACATGTCGTAATTCGGAGGATGGTACAGGTCGTAAGTCGGAGGGTGGTACAGGTCGTAAGTGGAGGGGTGGTACAAGTCCTAAATTTGTCAAAGTCTGATTACTAATGAGTACGATTTGCCCAACTCTGGCTAGTACTCAGTTCATATGATTACCAATTACACGTACTCTACTCGTACTATGGAGTATGATACTATAGTGTATTAGTAATCAGTACTCCTATTATGAGTACAATTTGCCCAACACTGAATGCATGTTCAACATTAAATTAGGTATATGGGACTTCTGAAATTGACCAAAAATGAAACTGCGTCACAGTCGACAATAATAGGTACATGTAAAGAAAACTGAGTCTTTTATAAAAAAAAAAAAGAAATAGACGAAAATCTATTTTTCTCGTTTTTAATCAAAAAAAGCAATTATAATGGCAAATAGCTGCTGTGCTCCAAATGAAAATGTACTGGAGGTATGTTTGACAATATATCAAAATAGAAATCAATACATGCATGTGTTCCTACGAATTCAAATAGACTATTATACTTATACTGTATATAGCGAATAGTATCTCTGATTCGTTGGATTTATTGTATGTTAATTCACTTCCAATCCCTCTCTCTCCTAAGTATTGACCTTAAATATTGAGGTCCTTGAGAAATTTGATTGAAAAAGCTTATAAACTGAAGCAATTTAAAATCGCAGCATAAGATAAATATGTTTTTGTACTCGTTCATGAATGTTGTTGACAGAATTTTCTGACAACTGTGTTGTGCCTTAATATGAAGTTAATATGCTGTTTATACGAAAACAATCGATAAAAGTAGATCAAAATTAACTTTGGCCATAGCAGTATTAGTCGGCTATGTGTTTTGACATATTTGATAAATAATGCAAATTCCCCATTTCCCTATAACTTCTAAGAGATTGGCCCTTCTTTAGTTTTGATTATGGATATTGCTTACTTTCTTGACACATTGGCATTCTCTCAGCTCCATGGAAGAGAAAAAATACGACATGTCATAAACGCCTGATATTAATTTAATTTGAATTTATGCCTGTTTGACATGCTAACAAAGAACAACACCTAAGTGAATACGCTCTTGTTGTTGGTGCATGGAGTATAAAGACCTCAGCGTATTCGGTAATGTTCCTTGTGGCTGTCTCAAAACTGTTTTACAAATTAGAATATATAAATAAAACATAACGCTTCAGGTTCTCCACGTATCATAGCTATGCTTGATGAATGTTTGCTTATCATAAATGGTTCCATAGGATAGAGATTTTAGCATTTTGCCATAGCACACACACAAAAAACTAACACGCTTCCATTTTCGTTGCCATGATTATGTTAATTTCAGTCGCGTTGCATAAACGCAGTTTTGGTGCCTGTTCTTCAGGCGCATAAATACAGGGTAAACATAAGAAAGCTTTCAACGAAATATGCAAAAATGAGATTTATTTGATTTTTAAAACAAAAAAGGGACCACCGAGTAATATTCATGCTTGTGCCGCTTTCCGACTCTAAAGTGTTTTCGGCCATTTAGGAAATGAGGTGTTTTTTTGATAAATGTTAAGGATTGGACTTTGGAGAGAGATATTGGAACTTTAAAAGACAACATATTGTTAATAACAGGAAATTTATGGATGCTTTGAAATTTATGGATGCTTTGGAATTTATCATGCATTACGACCAGTCATAATGCATTTTGAAAGTTGTTTTCAACCAATGGGCCGCAGAATTTAGTGAAAGTTGATATAAGATTTTATTTAAGTTATACACAATTCTCTTTAACTGCTTTATACATGACATGTCTCCGATTTCATAAAATTTCTCCAAAATTGTCTTGACTTTCTGATGTACCGAACAGAGATTTTATAAAGCTACGAAAATGTTCCATGTTTGTAGCTGGAATGGGATCATGCGATCAGTGTGGCCCCTTGGATCTCTTTTAATATCCGTGTAAATACCATTTTTACAGGAATTTGTTTCTGTATTCCATGAAATTTCTCTCAGAAGGTCAAAATTGTTCGATTATGTTCGACGTGGAATTGGGTTATGTCATCAGTTTATTCACTTGACACCCTTATTCCATAAAAATACCATTTTTTACTGGAATTATATTTTGTATTTCATCCAATTTCTCCAAAACTTACATTAATTTTATATACCTAAACGAGGTTTTATAAAGTATCGAAAGTAGGTGGTCAGTTTGCCGAAGCAGCGGTCTGTCAGCTCCAAGAATCTGAGTCCGGAAATCCATGTTTGTAATCCATTCTTGAAAATATCCTATGTGCAACGCCTAGAGATGTCAACAAGTATTACAACTGAATAAAATTGATGCATATCAGAGATCTACACAATGGATCTAACATTACGTTTATCGATATTATTTTCGTTTGTGCATGGGTCGTGCTTGACTGGCAGAATTCTGATAATTCCTGGATATGGCTCTTCTTGGAATCTCTTTCTATAAAGCTGATATAACACTTGCAGCAACAGCTTGCAGTGCTTGAAAATTGTGTAAATTTATAAAGTAATCCTGTTATAAATACCACATTTAAGTCACATGGATTTTATTTTGTCAAGTCTAGACTTTTTTAAGCTTCGTAAGAAAAGTTTTTTCCAAATAGGAAGGGATATGTGACCAATTGACCATATTACTACTTTCATGACATTACGATTCCTGTTCCAATGATGATATAAAATAGATCGTTGACATCTAGAAGAGAAAAATATATAATCATGTTGTTTATCAGGAAGCATTCAATCGATATACACTATAAAAAATAGCGTGATAATTATTACAGCATCTTCAAGGCAGTGAGATTATATTGTGTTGATGCTTTGCCCTAGCAATAAGGACATACATTTTTTTTGTACATTGTTTTGACTGCCTTGAGCGTCTTGTAATCCAATTCCCCAGAAGCACATGCAATATATTTGATCATTTCCAGTTTTTATTTGGATGACTATTTGGATCGTTATATTTGCGCTATAATGTAGGAGCTCTAATAATAAAAAAAAAAAACATAGGTATTCCAAGAATACAGAACTTAGAAAGGAGCAGATTCTTAGAAGCTCGATGCACTCGTGGGAACTGCCATGACTTCCATTTTATAGTTAAATGTAAATTTAAAGTAATTTTGTGGTAGTGTGGTTTCAACCTGGAGTTTATATCATGGTCACTTCCTATATACACATAATACAGGTGTGCTATTTCTGTTAAGTTTATATTAGTCTGTTTAACTGAATGTATATGTTTAAAGGGTGGCAGACATAAAAGCAATACATAAATCAATAAAGGCCACCATGGCCAGACTAGTGAACCATTGTAGACGGATTTCATGGAACCAATTTAAATAGTTTGCATTTGCCCATGTGGCGTAATAATTCAACCGTACATGCACGTATATGTTTATTGAAGTTTCATTATGGAAAAATCAAGAGAAGCTTTCGATTGGAGTGATAAGCTCTTCATTAAAATTCATTGCAAATTCGGGCATACCCTTGACAGCTAGTTAGAGTGGAGGTGTGGATGCTAAAACGGTATTAACAAAGACGTTGACAAATGGCACGCAGAATGGAAATTCATGTTAGCGTGGCTTCGGAAATGGAATTTTAATACATTTCCAGACGAATGACGTTTTATACCAGTGAAACCAATCATTATTCATTTGTTTCATGAATGAATCACTGCACATTGATTGGTTTTGGTTTACATTTGGGAATTAGGTCTGCAGAAATTAATGCAACACATATCAATATTCCCATATCGATATGCTGGTGTGTTATTGAAATTTTTCTCCTAATGTAGTGTGCCGCGACAAATTGCGTTTTTACCATCGAAAATTTTCATTTTAACCATAGAAAATTTTCATTTTGACCTTAGAAAAATTGCGTTTTTACCTTAGAAAAATTGCGTTTTTACCATAGAAAAATTGCGTTTTTACCTCAGAAAAATTGCGTTTTTACCTTAGAAAAACTGCGTCTTTACCTTAGAAATCTTGCGTTTTTACCATAGAAAAATTGCGTTTTTAACTTAAAAAACCCATTAGACAATCGCACTTTTAATGCAAAAGTGCAATTCATCTTTTATATTTTGCTGATTCGGGTTGAAATTTGTAAAAACATTTGGATTTTGGGGGGAAGATCTACCCCCATGATCCCCTTCCCCCTACATACGGTCTTGCAACCAAATATCATTTATTCCCAAAAATTTACCTGAACACGAAACATAAAAGATAATTACCTTATATCTAAACATTTTAGTAAGAGATGTAGCTGTTCTGCGCCCTAATATGTAACCAGTTCACTGCAATCTGGGACATTTATCAAAATGTTGGGGTAATTAATTTAAACATCGTAATGAGTAACCCATCGCATGCTCGAGCTGACGTACGAAATATTCTAGCTGTTGTTAACCCATTAATCATAACATTATTCAATCTTGGCTAATGCTATTTGCATACGTTTGTACATTTCCATGTCTTTTTTTTACAAATTACAACTAGGGTGTGGCGGCTTACCTAAGGCATCTAGTTGAGAAATTTTTAGACACTCATCTGAGCCTGGAAATTGTTAATTGGTCATTAATTGCCTAAATTCAACGAGGGCGCCCTAATTACGTTATACATATAGCTAACATTTATAAATAAGTCGTTTAATCCCCTTTTATTATTCTGGAATTATGAGATGGGGAATTCCCTTAGGGAACCCCAGTGCTTCTTAATGACTACTGCAGGCCAATCTTCATTTGAGCGTAATACTCGATAATTGCCTGTGAACCATTTGCATGCTAATACGTGGCTTCCTTTTAGGCTAATTCAATAGGAACATACTTTTAGTGGAAAATAGTCTCATATATACACAAAATCCTGGTTTTCATTATTTGTGCGTGTATATATATATCTGTAACGTAGTAAAGTAGCATGGCTATAAACAGTAACTTGGCACGATGAAGTCGTAAACTTTTATGAATATTTAAAATTTTTATTAACATATCCCTGCTGGGCATTATTTTTGGTTAGAAGTCTGTTTGCAGATTAATTTTGTCTCTTCAGTTGTATTGTTAAAAATGTCAGTTACAAATTGAGTGATATGAGTAAATTTCATACAAACCTTAAACCTTCGTCATATGGATGAAGTTTCAAATTATAGGAAAGATCATTTACTTATCAGTATAATTAAGTCGTTCACCCGATACCGGTGCAATGTTTGTGCTAATGTGACATTTGTTCACCAAATGTTAAAAGTTCGTAGCTTTTAATCAAATTTGGAAACTCAACTCAGAACAACTTAGATGTATCAAGAATGATCAAGTGGCCCATGAACCTAATTAAACTCCCTCCACTTCTCTTCAGTATTTATAAGTTGTGTGCCAACATTTTTAAATTCCCTACACAAACAGTTTTGGAGATGTTATGGTGTAAACTACCTCACGACACTTGATATTGATCCACTGACTCATGCATTACAATTTCAAATTACAGAGCACCAACATGCCTACATTCATTATTATTCGCTATTGAAATTGCACTTGTGTCGAGCGGGGAAAAATTGTATATATGTATCCCAATGTCCTTTGGGATAGATTATAAAACAGTGTCTTTAACCTGCTGGTATTTTTCGATATGCACTGAATACCAAATTACCACTTAAAAATTTCATACTAGATCATTGAGTTCATAGCACCTATTTATAAAAAATATAGTCTTGGTCCTTACATGAGAACATTTTGTTTGCAACCACATGCTGATGCTGAACTTAGTGCGCAAAAAGTACGTCATGCAACCTATAGGGATAGTTAAATTGTCATCACAATGTTATTAGACCAAACTATTGCATTTTCAAAAAGTGGTTATAAAAACGTGCAATGTTGGAATATGTTGCCACAGATGATACGTTTTTATATAAGGTCGATTTAAGGAATACTTTGTCAAATAGCAATTTCAAGACAGTATATGGTATACTGCTTGATATGGAGAAATGATGCCCATGGCAAAGTCAGAGGAATTTGTTTTGATTTGAGTCATAAAAAAGTGTGCATGCATTAAAGGTTTTTATTTGTGTATTTGGGATTTCTAAACGATCATCCATTTTAGAAATAGGCAAATAAAAAAATTGCCTTGCATGTTTGTGAAGAAAAGTAAGTTTGTCATTTTTAAAAGTAGTTGAAAACAAAGTGCAAAGTAATGTTCTGCGGTTTTTCTCCAGGAGTAGAGACAATGAAAATATGACGTCAATTTCTAAATGCGTGAGGAGGGTGTGAAAACAGATAATCTCGTTACCAATAGCTCTGGCCATCATAAGCGCGACCATTAATGTCCCCACCCTCCATAACTCGCGACGATAAAATGACGAAAATTGCTTGGACAAATAATGTGCCAAACTCGATTCAATGAAGTCAGCGAGGGTCGTCCATTAATGGAGTTTAAGGCCCATGAACTAATATTACCTTGCGATGATTTTTGGCAGCACATTCCTCTGATGTTTCTCATATCATTCTGCTTTAACTGCAATGATTGCTTTGAAGAACTGGGTCATGTAATCATCTACAGTATATTGTCTGGAAAAAAAAGATTCGCTAAGAATAAGTCTAATTAGCTTCTTGAAAGCCGTTATGATTGCATCTTGAAATTGTAAATGTTCCAACGATAGTTCTTGATAACAAAAATGTGGGATAATTGATATTTTAATTTGGTGACAAACATAATTGTGCGGTTTTATTGTTGTGTGTTTATCGTCAAACAACAGCACGTGGAAGCTAAAGTATAAACATTGCAGAATGGTTCAAAAGCCCTTATAAGTAATAGGGAATAAATTCAATTATAGAGATGGTATAAACATATATACGTGCATGTATGGCCCATTTATTGCCATTTGTGTTCACGCATGTGTCTTTGTATGGCCATATACTGTCCACATTTATACATGACTATTTTTATATGTTAACATTTCTGTCCATGCATTGATAGTGTACATATTTTCTACAGATATAGCCATACAAAGGCATATAAGAACACACAAGCAGCTGCAAGGAGGACACAAAATATGGAGTAGAATTTCAAAATGAAAGCATCAACACTGAAACAACTTTACTGACTCCAATTTTTGAAAATGAAATCTGGTTCGGACTTGTTAACTTGAAACCGTTTTGAGAAACCATTGAGAAACCATTGAGGGGAAACTCGAAGAGTTACAGCATACCCTATTACACATCGATTTGAGCAGTTCAGGAAAAAGAGCAGTTGCTTGGATCAATATATGTAGAAGCAGCAGTGTGTGATGGTATTGCCTCGCTGCCATCAAGTTTCTGAGTAACTTTGTAAAAGCTTGTCATTCAAAAGTAAAAGTCATGCTTCTATCTTCTAAGAAACACATTGCCAAGAGCTGTGTTTGTCCGAGCAGGCATAAAAATATATTGAGTGTGAGCTTACTGTTGCACCTTGTAAGAATTTTGACACAAAAACAAACACTTGGTGATACGACTAAAGCTGAGCACCAAGCTTTATTAGCCTATTTTCAGCAAAAACATCCAAATATGAGAATTTGGATGCTCATGCTTTCACACTAAAATTCAACAATTCAGGTCTGAAGATGAAGAACACGAATAAACTGGACATGCAGTGTAAAATTCAACAGCTGCTTCCATTCCAATCATTGGCTCAGATAAGTTACAAAGCTGATTTGAAATCGCAGTATTGGCTCTTGTAGAATTCACAATTGCGAAATTGTCTAAAAATACCTTGTACTCAAGAAAGCAACGTGTTTTTTTGTTATTTTTCAAACGCAGGATGCATGCTTGAAAAGTAAAGAATGACCGACAATACATTGGAATCATCAAGGCTTGTTCACATTTGACAAATATATCCATAACCAATATCCTTGGAATTGAAATTCAAGCAACGTTTATATTTTGTAGCAGGTCTATACCGATGCACAACACACACAATACATGTCCAAAACAAAAATAATTCGGTCATCTTCAGATGTTATTCAGACATTGCATCCTTGTTTAGGTTTTTGTGTCTATAATGCAAGTCAACTTCAGAGAAGGTCCTTCCTTTCATCGGTCTATATGAAAAGAAGCTAAACCATTATATGAACAAATTTTCCTGCTATAACAAAGTAATTTTGTATATATGTTTCCCCCGTTTTTTGGGAATCCATGTACTTAAATTATGTACACAACTGTATCTTGTAAAACCAGAAGATGAAGTTGTATAAATCTGCTGGCATTTGGAGTATGTTGATCATCTGACTGTTTAGGAATCTCTTGTTCATTGATTGAACAAAAAAAGTTAAATGCCATCAGAGTAGGTTATTCAATATAAATTTTTAAATATGTTGTACCTTATTTAAATTACTTTCTTTTTTGCTACTTTAAAATAATGTGTTTGTTAAATTCTCATGGACTTAAAATGCATATTCCAAAATCCAAAATTACAAATTTCTAACCATGCAGTAGAGTATGTAGTATACGAAAAGACAGTTTGTATTACTGTATTATATCTGGGCAACTTATGTCTTACTTTATATGTCTGAAAATGCTATGATTGATTGCAAATAATACATTTCTGTCTTATTTTTTATGAAATGCATATCCATTCCTTGTTTATTATTGGAGCTACCAACAATGGTAATATAGGAGAGTTGCCAAATGATGCCTATAAATCAATGTGGGCAAATAGGAGTAAAATTACGACTGCCAAAGGTTGGTGATAGCTTTTTGTCCAATAGAATTGCAGTTTTGTTCTGTCATCAATCCATAATCAATTTTCCAATTATCGATTCGAAGTAAGTTTAACTTTGGTAATCTGTCCAGGAAACCCGATTTCCAATCTAAAGTCAAGATATCGATCCTAGCGAGAAATCCCTAGAAATAGTTTTGAAGTTGGATTTGCAATAGTAGACCATAAAAATAGAAACTGCTAGGATGTGGCGTGTGCCAGGCAATAGCTGAAGATTAGGTTGGAATCAAATTTCATAGGGTCACACCCGATATCATGATTCTGTAGTCAAGCCTAAGAAGGTTTTTTTTTCTTTCTTTTTTTGCCAACTTTGCTATGTGTCCATCGAGACGTGAAATTGTGGGTGGGAATCGTAAAAGATGCTTTCTATGAAGACAAGTAAAAAAAATGATCTTCCTTGATCACAATGCTGTTGGCGTCAAGATTTCAGAAGTTCCATGATGGGGAATTTTTCCTCTGATTATGTGTTTATTTGCTTTGACATTCATGTCACAGTGTATACATACCCTATTTATGAATCGTTGTCAACATATTATATGTACAGTTTGGAGTCAGTAGGCGGACTGCACCTTTAAACATTTTTACGGTTTTGCAAACTGACATCTCCATGAACATCATTGGCGTAACTACAAACTAATTTCCGACTTGGATAATATTCAAATTTAGGCTCGTAATGCTGCTGAACCTTGATTATTTTGGCCATTATTTATAATTCAAAATTGTTCAGTGATGTCGACAACAATTTCAAATCCCAAGTGAGATGCAATGACACGTGCTTAATTCTTTCAAATCCCTCCATGTCCATAACTTTTTCACATCCAATATCTATTTGAAATTTAATATTCGCTATAAAATTGAAGGCGACGAAATAGATGTTATAGCTTAAGTAGCATTTTTCATCGATCTTAATATTTGCGGTGTTCATATAAGCAAGTTTATTTTTAATGTCGCCATGACAACTAATTAGATTTAATTTTAGTACTTGATGATATACGCCGACTATGGTCAGGGGTCTCTGGAAAGTAATATTTCAGTCTTGCTTTAACAGGCGATTAAGTAAATTATCTATGGTATAACCCACCATGCAGAAACCAGATAGTCAAATCCTATGATTTGCTAGCCCTCAGAATAGCCATTTTAGGGCATTTTCGTTTAGTTTTTTAAAGGCCTTACGGTGCTCAGAAAATATAGAGTGGATATTTAACGGTCGATTAAATAATTGTCCAACATGCGATTAAGAAAATTCTTTTTGGAACAACCCACCGAAAACCAGAGGGTCAAATTCTATGAATTGATAGCCCTCAGAATAACCATTTTAGGACATTTTCGTTTAGTTTTTTAAATGTCTTACGGGTCCCAGAATATAGAGTGGGCATATGTATAACGGTCGATTAAGTAATTGTCCATTTTTAAACAGTTGCAAAACTCATTTTCCATACGAAAGTAAGTTAGAGGATGAAATACTATGCTAGAACATTACAACACACCAATACGTATGATTAAAGTATCTACATAAGTTTTTGAACTCATTAGAATCACCAAATCAATACAATACCGTAAACAAATAATAAAACATTTTTAAATCATTCACACATTTCAGAAAATTGCAGTATTCTTTGAAAGTACATTACATTTTTGAAATAATGTATGTTTTTTGTGAATTTCAACATGCTAATCTATACTGAACTTAATAAAGTATCCGTAACTCTGCCCACCTTTAATTATGCAATTAATGTTATCATTTATGTTGCATTAAAATTGTTTATTATTATAACGAAACTTCGTTTTTTTAAAAAAGTTTTTCCATTAAAAATTTTTTTTTTAAAAATGAATTCCAGAACTGCAACATTCGGATATTTTATATAAGCTTGCGAATTGATGAAAGTTAAACTCTTAAATCTTGGTATTTGATTTATATTTTCAAACGATTCTTCTGTTATCAGTGCCAGCTAGAGAGTTGTAGCTCTAGGTTATTAAGTATGGGATGATGTTTTGAAGCTTTTGAATATATATATTTTTCTTGGAAATTCACTTGGCAGTGGTCACGTGTTTTGTTAGATAAAGACCTCACGATAGTCCCTTAGGGATTAAAGATATATGTCATCATATTTGTCAAGTCTGCAATCTGCGAATTTTAGGCCTGCCCAGGCGTGGCTTTAGTTCATATTTCAATTTTGCAGAACACATGCGCGACAATAACGTTGTTAGCACGATGTTTTTAGGACAAAACCAAAAACTTTAAGCTTATATCCTATAAACCACATTAGTGTTCCGTTTGGCACTCAGCGCTTGTCAATAACATTTAGGCAAATATATAGCAACATCACGACGTGTTCAATTACAGCATTGTTTCTTATAGAAAAACCTGACAAACATGACACTATTAGCAGCTCGTGCCATGCCACTCTTTCAATGAAACTTGCAATGGAGAATAACGCCACTAAATCCAAATCGTGACACGATTCTTTTCACTAAAACTAGATTGGCAGGTTGCATCAATTGCGTAGTCATTGATTCATTCAAACATTATAGCCATACAATTTCGAATAATACTCCTGTTGTTGTGAGAAAAACATTGTTCCTGTTTCCACAACTTCCGTATTGGAAGATTTTGAACTAATTCAAAATTCTCTTTTTTTATATAAATGTGGTAATATATTTATGTCCTTAACATGTCAGATTATTTTAATAGTTTGATTAATATCAGTATTTTTTTTTTCAAATTATTTGTGTTAGAGAAGGCCTTGTGTCTGCACCTCAACTGAAATCATTTAAAAGCCTGCGTTTTTATAGCCTTAACTCATTATTTATTTTATTATGTTTATTACATTATGTCAGCTAAACATGCATGTAATGCAGTTATTAAATGGCATGATTTGTATGCCATTGCTAAATTTTATGCAAATATATGCATCAACGTAAAATTAAATGAATTATTTAAAACATGGGAAATTAAATTTAATGCAGCAACCATTACATTTTATTTTCCTCCGGATTTAGACTCGATAATTACTGGAAATTACAACATGGACTAGCGCTCAATAAATTCCAAGTAATTACAGCTACAACAACAACTTTACCAAAGTTAATTCCAGAAAACCCAGCCTTTCAGATAGTATTAAGAAAAAGATCATTTGCTTTCCAAATACTTGAACTATGAGATTAATTTCAAAGTATTTTTTTATCGAAATATCCAGACAGGTTTGTCTGGCTAACAAATATTTGAGATATATAATCCCTTTTTAAGGCATTCAGTCCACTTGATGTATTTGTCTGAAACTAATATTGAACGAATATGGACATAGAAGAAAAGCCTAGCTGGCACTTCATGGTTTGAGTTTCTTGATGTACTTCCTTTATTTTATTAAAGAACTGGGTTAAATTAGCACTAAAATCATATAGGGTTGCGGTTTTTATTAGCATTTAAGCGTTTTCCGTTTACTTCATCGTAAAAACAGCCATCAAATTAAAAGGGTATAAAACATAAAGAGGGTGAATTACAAATGTCTGAAAATAAATTCCTCAAGCGCCTTTACAGAAACCACTAATGGCAAAGATAAACGCATTGAAACCTTATTCATTGAGATATAAATCTTTTTATGACTCAAATAATTTATGTATATTTGGTAACATATAAGAATGGCTGAGGGAGGTGATGGTGATATCGATTAAGTGAAGCCTAACTTAAGTTAAAAATTCTCTATGAAAATGTGTCATGTTGTAAATATAGCTCAGTTGTAGTAACTTATATTTTACATAAGTTAGAGATGAAATATAGGACAGTGGCGTAGCGATGGGGGCAGGGGACCCAGGCGACGATGGCCAAGGGGCGTCAAAGGGGCGCCCAAAGTATGAAAATGGATTTGTTGGATTATATATTAAACTCATTGTTATTGAGACTTGATGGACGATTGCAGCCATGTTTTATTTAAAATAAATTTTTAGTGTTGGGGCCTACTGTATTTTATCAATTTTAAACTTTGAATTTTATATAAAACAAGGAAAATTCTACATTTGAATTTATTTTGTAGAAATTTTTTTTTATATTTATTACAATGTAGGAGATTACATATTCAATATGTAACAGCATTTAAGGACACAAATATTTTAGACAGTTTTTGTCTTAATTATGGAAACTTTGGAAAGTATATACGTTTTATTAACAGGGTTCGGATAATGGAGGTTCTACTGTAAATGCAAATTTTAATTGTATTACCAATCAGAAATTTAATGCAGGCTGATAAACTGTGATAAAAGTTTATTAATATCTATTTTTGTTAAATGTAAGAAATGCTGACAATGATTTAAATAAAATTTGACGCAATACATCCAGATGTCACAGAAACTATAACATATACTGTAACA
Organism: Julus scandinavius; assembly: GCA_034696685.1. Taxonomy (NCBI): domain Eukaryota; kingdom Metazoa; phylum Arthropoda; class Diplopoda; order Julida; family Julidae; genus Julus; species Julus scandinavius. The sequence goes on along the minus strand of JAQGAE010000098.1, from coordinate 19,023 downwards.
AGTTACACGTATTGTATATTATTATACGGTATAGTGATTTGAAAAATCTTTTTGCTCCTTGCTATATTCAAAGCCAAAGATAAATCATTCGCATTTAACTTCCAAGATTCTTTGATTTGACATGTATCCTCATGGTCCAATGCATTGACACCGAGGAATTCTTATTTCAAGATCAAGAAAAACATACTTCTTCTGGTCGGGCATCTTATTTGTCGTGTTCATTTCTTTTGCAAGGAAATCGAGGATCAATCATGCCATTCCTGTGGTTACAGTCGAATGGAATTTTGATTTATATAGAATGCAAAAGTATGCGTTGCTGCCTTTCGCTTGACTTTCACTTAGCATGTACTGCATTTGTGCAATGATTTGATAAGATTTGCAATATAATGGAGGCGAACAAAGATCACTCGGTCGTTACTTCGACATGAATCTAATCAAAAAGGGAATTTCACGCTGTCAATTCAATCTTCACTAGCGTTTGATTTTCAAAAACCAATTGTGATCGACGAACTTTTTCCGAACAGCTCTTTTCTAGCTCAAGCCCATTTTTCGAGTTTTTCTTCCCTCGTGTCCCTAAAGTGACAGCGCTTTAGCCAAATAGTAACCCGCATTTTCACGCTCGGGCAAAATCATTTTGGGAAATTGATTTTCCACGAAGTTAAATGCAAAAATGCGATTGAATGGACTTAAATCTTCCGCTCTTGGGCACCGTATGAAAACTCCGTATTTACACTGGCAGTCGAACGCTTTTGGGTTTTTGCCTTAAGCGCCACGATGGCAAAAAACTGAAAAAAAGTTTCATTTCCGAATTAAAATATGTAAGTTTCAAAAAGTTAGGAGTTACATGGAAAGTTGTCTATAGCCATTCAAAATATGTAAAAACGTGGTCACACATTCCTTCAAATACCTAAATTTTTCATTTTAATCCGTATAGGGTTCGATGGACTACCATTTGGAAAGCCGAGAAGTTTTTTTTGTTTTGAACCGTTCTGCCAAGTGTTTTCAAAGGTAACATGTTTACTTTTTAATGATTGAAACTACTGTTTTTAGTTCATTGAAATCAAAAACTTCCTTACAGAACACAATACATAAAAGTAAACATAACACATTTTCTCGCTACTCTTTATACATTTTTTGCTAAACAAATTCTACTGTATTGCTGCTTTTACTAAAGCAGCAAAGACATTCAATGGACAAAATAATGGAAACACTAATAAATTATAGAGAATTGTGCACTGTTGTATAAAGTAAAATAACTTTAGTTTAGTTGGCAACATCGAATTTTATTCTACTTATTTTTATACTGTAGGCAAAGAAGCAAGTGTTTCCATTATTTTGTTCACTTTCTTTTTAAATACCAGGCAATTTTGAGTTTCAACTGTGCACCTTTATTTGCAAGTAATTACACATAATTTGCACAAAAACTTAACATAGGAGCATTTCCTAAAAGCACTTATCTACTCAAGTGTCTCATTCTTTCAAATATTGATTAACGGAATTGATTAACAGTTCAATTCCCAAGACATTATTTGTACATTATCCAAGAAAGCCAAGCTTTAATAGTCCTAAGGATAAATATCACAAGTTTAATGCGATAAAGGCAAATGTAATCCATGCAAAAACCAAGCTAATACATTTTTTTTTCTATGCAAAGAATTGCAAATAGGCTGAATTTCTTAACTAAAGACTAATGCTGTTATTTCAGCTGAGCAATCATGTGAGCATATATTTGAACACATTAAAATAATCCTAAGATTATCTTTTAATTCATTACAAGTACACAGTTGCGATTTACTTAAAAGTGGATACCATCATGTACAAAATGTTGATCAGCCCCATAGAGCGTAACATGGTGAACTCTAGACAAGTTTAAGATTTTCTCGAACGAGCTAAATGCGCACAATTTCCAAAATCACGCGAAACAGAAGTCCATAAATAAATAAATGCATCATTTTCAGATAGCACATTTTTTGTAAAAAAAATAAAAAAGAACTGGAAATTTTTTAATTTCGTTTAAGAATTTCAAAAGCTGTAGATAAAAAGGCATATAAGTTACTATAAATTATTATAACAATATCATATAATAATAGATTTTAAATTTGTAATATCCTAATAATTTTAAGTAAAATTCTTCTTGATTTTCAAACTTAACATTTACTTTAAAAAACGTAATAACATACATAAACATATCTGTTCAAGCTAACGAAGTAAGAAACAATTACCCAATAAGGATGTGAGCTGTTTCATAATGATAAGTTTTTCATTATGCCAGTTGTAAAAAATTTTATTACATATTTGCATCTATATAAATGCTTTTGATCACCCATTTGAATAGGTGGTAATTGAATTGAATTGAAATTCCCGTTTTAGATTATTGTTTTACCGGTTATGGTCTAAACAGAAATCCGACCAGAAGGCACCACAAATTCTTGCCTCATCAAACTACAGAGCAATAAAAAGAACTAACTCGATGTGGGAGTATTATTTACTACATTTTGGTTTATACTCTATGGCATTTATTTTTTCTTCGACTTTCTCTTCTTTCTTTTTGCCTTTTTCTTGGAATGGTGGTTTTTGTCCTTCTTCGATTTCCTTAATGAGCTGCTTGATGATAACGAGTTCTGACTGGTTTTTTTACGTTTCTTCCTCTTTGCGTCGCGATCCGACTCTGACGAAGATGAAGATGAATGGGACGTGCTGCTACTCGAACTGCTGTTACTGGAATCTGAAGACTCTTCTAGAAGCAACTGAAGCTGTCGAACCCTACTCAAATCATACAAAATCAGCATTGTTACGTTATGGATTTTGAGGTAACACTTGTAAGCAAATTCTTAACACTTGCCTCTCGGTACTTTCTTTCTTTTTGGTATCTGTGATGAAATCGTGCATCGGATCTTCGTGGCTCTGTATAAAAGATGTTCGAATTAGATAAACTACAAGACCCCAAATCTCGAGAAAACAAGTCTTGCACTTACATATCGGAACTGTTCAATCTGCTTGTTTCCACTGATAAACATGGGACACTCCTTGTCACCAGTCCGGTGGCCATACGTTTTACACCTCCAGCCTAAAAACCAGAATTAAAACATATGATACATCCCTTGGCAATTGGTTGGTAAAGATACGACAAGGAATACACAACCATCAAACAACTTACACTTCATAACCTTTACTTCTTTTCCTAAAGGCATCCATAGTCCCTTTTTTGGTGCCTTGGCTAGGAATTCTCTCGCTTGATGATTTTCGGGCAGATCTGGGATGCAATCTTCTGGCTTTTCTTGCTCTTCCTGACAAGATTAAGTTTAGGCAAATTACTCATTGTCATTTTACACATATATTTTTAATGACGGAAACATTTGTTAGACGTTGAATTATTACCTGAACCAAGCCAGGAGGTGCTTGGGTATAACTATACAAAAATGAAAACAATGGAGTGGTTATTATTCAGAGATAAATACAATCTGCAGTTAATGAACGATAAAAAATAGTGAAATTAACAGGAAAAATGAATACTTTCACAAATACACGATATTTTAACGTGTAAAGCTGCCATTTAGTGCTTTTTTCAATATGTTTTAATATTGTCAAGCTGTCAAAGATTCTAATGATGCATTCCTGAACGTCATGTAGATGCGTACAGGTCCATTAGAGCATTTTTTAAAATTTGTTCAAGTATTAGAAAAAAAAACACCGCATACACCTGAGCATTTGCTCTTCACCTTTAACCCTAAGCATTTGGGTGCAGCGAAATATACATGCAAAATGAAAGCGCAAATACTTACAATACATCGTAGTGTTTAATGGCTTTCACAATAACTTCGTCTATAGATTTGCCGGATTTTGACTTCTTTTTCTCGTTTGAAGGTTCTTTTTTACTTCGTTTTCGATGCGAAGAAGAAGAACTAGGCGAGCTAGCAGACGCCATTGAAACAAGGGAGTTTTCGCGTGCTGATAGGGTAACAGCACGTGGGGGGGCGTACAATGAGTGACGTCATGTGATGGTACCTACTCGCGAAAACGTTCACCAGCGCCATCAATGGCCCATATTTTCACGCCATAAAAGCGACGAAATAAGCCTTTGACAATTTGATTCTTAATTTGCATGATATTCCACAGTCGCAATTTCTACTTTTTCTTGTTACGGGTAAGTGTATTTTAACGTAGCGCAATGGTAGATAAGGGTTGCCCTGTTAAATGGATATATAAACATGTGTTTATCGCACGAAGGTATTCCCTGGGTTGCTTATTGAATGGCACACCCGTCGTGCCATTTTTCGAAATGATTTGGGTGAAGGATTGACATTTAAAGTCTGATCATTTTGTTGTTTTAACTCCAAACACACGTGAGGCATTCCTCAAAATTTCGGTTTATATGATTTTCACGGAGACACAGTTGACATGCTGAAAAATCTACCGCTTGACATTCTGCTATTTTTCTGTCCACCGTTTACATATCCAGATTATTTACATTTTCCTATTTTCCTCTTACAAATAAGCGATTGCATCTAGTCCTTGAATATATGACAATTCCATACATAACCTCGCCTACACGGTGCCTCAAAGATTATTGACAAATGGTCAGTTTATAGTATTTAGCCTAGCTGTTTCATTTTGTGCAAAAGTGGAGTTATCTTGTAGTTTGTAGAAATAGTGTATTGCAACTAATAATTCTAATCATTCTCTTTCAGCCTGATTTTCAAAATGCAAAAAAAGCTAGGGAGCAAAGAGCACACAGTTGCCTTGAATAGGATCTGGAAGAAGGTATTATTGAATCTCATTTCTGTAAAATTTCATATAAAACCTTTAAAATTGTCTGATGTCTAGCAAAAAAATTCTTATTTTTATTACAGGTATTTTTTGAGTGTGTTGGCCCATTTAACCCCGGAAGTCACGAGAGCCACGTCGTTTTTTGCCTGTCTGATCCTGTTTCGGGCTGGGTGGAGTTGATGATTGCAGAAGAACTGTCGACGCAGAAAGTGGCAGATTTCTTGGTGGATGTTTATTTGAGGTTGAGCTGATTATAGTATATAAGCTATATAGGTTGAGCTGATTATAGTAGTAATTATCATTATCTAACAATAGTTTTAGAAAACCCAACGTTTGAAATTACTAACCGTTTTAAAAATGATTTGGATGGTATGTCAGGAAATTAATTTTTGTTCCTTACATAGATTTGGACTATGCACTTGCGAGTTGTCAGGATGGGCACAGGAGCATATTACTGCCATCACACAGAATGTTGCTCATAAATGGAATAGTCTTTTGAGGAATGCAACCGATCTGAACTGGAATCAGTTCTGGGAAGACACAATTCAAATTGCCCCTTCAGATTGCAGCAGTACAGATATCGTCAAGAAAATTCACGATATGCTTTCTGACCTTGCCGAAGAGATGTGGGAACACAAGTTGAATACGCTTCGGCTCAGCCTCAGATTGCAGTCAGCATCGTTTTCTTTGATGTTTGGACGTGAATTTGTTCCAACATGTCCAGCACGGAGTTTGGAAAGTAAGGCTGCATCTAAAGCAGCAAGAGGACGTCCTCGCCTTACTGAGGAATCCAAACTGCAGTCAAAAATAGCTAAAGCGGCAGAGAAAGTTGACATTTCACTCACAGCAAACGTGATGGAACAACGTTATTCCTTAAGAACTATATTGAAACCGAAAGGGAATGCAAGTATGATGTTATCGATATTTTTATTGCTTTTAAGTCATCAAGTGTTGTGTGGAATTTTAAGTTTTTTTTTTTATTTGATTCAATTTGCAGAAGAAGTGCATACGCTTATGTTGAAGGCAACTGAAAACCGACAGCCCAAGCAGCTTGAAGGCCAAGCAAATCTGCAAAATGTTCCCATACTGAAAATAGAACCCATACTGAAAATAGACCCCGGTGAAAATGGTCAAAATGAACCAGTTCCATCTACGTGCGATGCGCCATCTACTGCCCTATCACAAAAAAGCGACCCTGAATATGCGAATTCTGTCATGTCCGAAGACTCGTCGGAATCATGTAACTTGGAGATTAAAAAGAAGAAGGCTCCAAGAAAACTTCGCAAATTGAGAGACGTACTGCCGTTTAAGTGCCCGACATGCATCGGCACATACGTGTCTTCCGAAAAAGAGCTTGGCTTGCATCTTGATTGTCACAAGGAAGGCGAGTTTTCACGTGATGTGACTGAACAAAATTTATAAATTCATGCAATTAAGCATGTCAGTTATAAATTGTAGCTCCTTTCAAGTTATGGAGATATTGACTTTCGAAAGTCGTCATGCAGGAAATGAAAAAGTAATATTGTCCGATTAATTTCATTTATAGGCAGCAGATTATTCCACTGTTCCTTTTGCTCGAAGCAAACCAGAAGTTGGGCCCACATGCAAAGGCACTTGATGTACCACCCTCAAGTGAGCTCCTTGCTATCAATTAATACACCAGATAAAAGAACGTAAGTCAGGAAAGCATTTTACAGTTTGGATGTATTATATTTTGGGCTTAATGCACAATTTCACAATTGCATCACTGCAGATGCCCGGATTGCCAGAAGCAGTTTCGTAGCCGGGACGGAATGCTTCGCCATCTCAGCGTTCTGCATCGTGGTCAAGCTAAATTTATATGCAAGACATGCGGCGCTAGTTTTAAGGAGAGAAAAACATACGAAAGACACGTCGATCTCCACGCCAACGTCATGCACAAGTGTAAACATTGCTCTTACGAGACTAAGATTCGAAAGAACTTCATTGCTCACGAGCGGATTCACGATGCAAGTATTTTAATTTTTTTAATATCAATAAGCGTGAATTATCAGGTCGGCTGATTTGTCAATTTTTTTTCTTATATACTAGGGTAGAGGATTTCAGTGCGAGGTTTGCTCCAAGGTGTTTACCAAGCCGTCCATCTTGAAAACCCATATGGAGATTCACGTGAAGACGCGTCCAACGATCTCCTGCGACTACTGTGGGTTGCAGCTGCTCGGAAAGGCATCCCTTAACCAGCACATCAAAAACATGCACATGGAAAGGGAAGCCGTGCCATGCTCGTTGTGTTCCTACATTGCCAAAGGTCCACACAACTTACCAAGGCACATGGCACGGGCCCACCACCATCCCTTCAAATGCACCAAGTGCGATTATGCAACCCAGGTGGAAAATGCTTTGCATAAACACATGAGCGTGTGTCACGACGAAGAAGAACGGCCCTACCCTTGCACCGTATGTCCTTACAGAGCAAAGGACACCAAGTCACTTAGAGACCACGTGCGGCTAAGCCACAATCCAAACATCACGCAATTCCTGTGTCCGCATTGCGGTAAAGCATTTAAGACGCTGACAATGATGAGGCATCACTTGCCGTCGCACACTGGACAGCATCTTTATAGCTGCAAAATCTGCGCTTACACGTTAGTATCCATTATTCCTCTAAAAAAGTGGCCCAATATTGCAATATTTACCTTGGGTACCTGGATGTAATCGATTAGTACTTTTGTCCAATGTCATCTACTCTAAAAAACACAGACATTTATCGTTTTGGTTTTATTCCTATAGGGCCAAGTACAGACAAACAATCCATCATCATGTCAGGTCCAAGCATCCGGGAGAAAACGTATCGGACATTGTAAAGGGCACGACTGCAGATGAAATATTGGTGCTGCAAGGAACAGAACATAATTATTTCCAGGCCTCCAAAGACAGCGAAATTGACTTGGCGGTCAGCTCATTGCAAGACGGCGTTGTGATAGCCTCCAACGAGAACGCAATAATCCTGAGTGCCGATCTGTTGGCATCTCAACCTTTCGGGTCTTTCACGCTACCAAATAACGTTGCAGTGCAGATTATCGGACAAGTGGAAGAAATGGATGGGGATCAAGGGAATATTTCGTATCAAATCATGGAGGCCGATGTGAATGAAGTGGTGATTTAATATTTCATTCTGCAATACTTTACAAGTAAAGTACACTTTGGTTATGTTTATAAATAAATGCACAATTTTACACAAGCCACTGAAATTTACTTCACATGATAAACGTTTATATTTCACATCAAGTTCTATCGTTGCTTGAATACATATAGCACAAATAGCAGGCAGGCTTTCATATTTCTTCAGCGGTTATTGTTGATCTTTTGGCCAACACTTCGAAATAGCAAGATCACAGATTTGCCACTTCTGTGCAGGATTTGATGCATCGCAACGTATGGCCCTGATAACTTCATCTGCGGCTGTCAGACATGTTTTTGAGCCCTTATTAATTAGGTGAATGCTGTCGCCGAGGAGCCGAATGGCATATTGGTGAGATGGGCTTTGTCTCCAGGACCCAATAGATACAAATGTGTCATTTTTCATTCCGTTGTTCAAGTAACCATCTCCATTAAAATTGCATCTGATATTGACGAATCCATGCATAAATCCGTCAGAATAAAGCGTGAATTTGTCGTATGTCTCTGAAGGCTTGGGTTTGGCACATGGGTAGTATGTTGCTTTGGGGAAAACCGGATTACTCATTTTCATGCAAACTTCAAGTTCCTGGTTGAAAATGAGAACGGATTGAGTTTTCGGATTCAGCCCTGTCAACTGCCATATTTTGAAATAAGTATCCAGAAGTTTGTTGTCGCTTCGAATACTAATTGGAGTACCACTTATTGGCGTCAGGCACACTAGCAAGACAGTAATCAGTGTAATTTTCCTGTGCATTTTTCTGATTTTTTTCCTCGTCTTGTCCTTACTTCGTGAGCTCACTGTTCGGGATCCAAATGACTATTGGATAACTTGTAAATACAACCGCTGTTCCCTTAGCCGAATTTTCACTAAAGCTGAAGCCAAGGTCAAAAATGTTTTCTTTAGGAAAATTCCTGCCTTCCTCGTGTAGGTGGAGTTCTGTTTTTGCATTGCGTTTTCCCTAAATAAGGTAAAAGGAATTCGCAGTTTGTAAATATTTTGTGATATTTAAGACTAGTTAAAAGGAGCTTTCTGTAAATGCCAATGTTTCTTGAGTAAAAATAGAAATTCTTGGAGTCTTAAAGCTTACATGTCTTCGTAGGTGTTCTAACTTTTGTTTTTTGCCTTTGTTGTTCATGAAAACCAACTTCAGTAAAAGTAATCATATTTTCTGCAATTTTTTGTTGTTGTTTTTCTTATGACGAGGTCTGTAAAAGAAAAGTGTTACATCTATAAATCTAACATAGTTTTGTTTTTAGTGCACGAAATTGTGCCATTTTCATTATGATCTGTTTACAAAGTTGTGTTTTTCAAATATTTAACTTTTATGAAGTTCGAGGGCATTGTTTTATCAATTTCAACAGTTTCTTATCTGCCTCATTCATACGATAAGGATTAGGGTATTTTTAAACTCAGTGCCATTTATTGATGCTGTCAGATTTTACTAGTCGCAACCAGCATTTAACTACCACCAGTTATTTACAAGTCAGTCTCATTCGTTTTTTTAGTCTGATTTTTCTGTAAATATTTTCTAATTATTTTTACTTTACTTTAGTGATTTCCGTGCTACGGATTGAATACAAACTTAAAAAAAGAATGCTACTGGAAAACAGAAGGCAGAATTGTATATTAAATGGCTCGAATTCCGATACATTATCAGTGGACAATCAAGTTTCAGTAAGTTTGGATTATTGTGTCCTGATTTAAAATTTCAAGATGAAATGTTTAAGAAGCCTGGGTACAAAACACTACTTAAATTATGGGTCATTGGGTTATTTTTTTAAATTGATTGTTTATTTAAGATTAATCTTGGCATATATAGAATGTGATAAAAGTTTGTTTTCATGTTTTATATCTTCTAAAATACCTTGAACTTTTTTTTTTTTTTTTGGAAAACTGATCCTGTACATTTAAATTAGACAAATTCTTCCAAGCGGTTAATGAAACAAAATAATATATTTTCAGAAAAACACATTGGTAAAAGACGAAAGAAACGAAAAAGTTCATCAACAGAACCTTCCATGCAAACAAGAAATTATATGCGAAAAGAACCAGCATCGTGATTCGGCATGTAAAATGTGCAAACGTAGTTATGCAAAAAATGAGGCGAGTATCAAATTTTATTACATTCTGTTGCTACGTACAATACAGGTATTTATATGTTGTTAATTTTGAAACTGTTCTGTTAGATGCTGTTAATGGATGCCTGCAAACACAGACTTTGCAAGCAGTGTGTAAAATATCATTTCACAGCATCCATCCAGAAAAATGACATCAGGGATGTTGTATGTCCATCCTGCTCGGAACCCAAGCTCACGGATATCGAGCTTGTATGGCAATATTTCAGCAACCTCGGTCAAGCAGTAAGTCATAGAACATTGAGGTAGTAAACTTGTAAATACTTTTTCTATCGCAATTATCAATTGGATTATAGTTGCGGAACATTTTGGATGGAGATGTATACGATCTTTTGGAAACCAAGCTCCGAGATTTTGTTTTGGATGCGGATCCAAGCGTCCGTAAATGTCCCAATGTAAGTTACATCTGCATTAAATGGCTTAAAAAAGTTGGAATTTAGAATCAATACAATTTATGAAATTTAGTGTCACTTTCGGTGTTACACCGATACCGATGGCCGGCGGTTGTGCTGCAGGAATTGTAGCACTGCTTTCTGTATACAATGCGGGAAAGAGGTAAGTAACAGTTTTCTTAAAATTTTGTTTGTTGTAAGATTGTGTTTCGAAATTTTCATATGAGAGTATATGTATGCATATAGTTATATCTTTCTTTAACCAAAATAATTTCAGTGGAAACCACAACACGATGGTGTGAGCTGTTTGGAATTTTCAAAGTTAATGGCTTGTGCCAAAGGTAGTTACAATTAAAGTACCGCTACTTTGTTTTTGAAATTAAAATATTAATTTGACACCTATATTAAATAAAATATTGTATTTTACTTTAGAATGCCGTAGCATCGATTCTCAGAAACATCGGCACTCCAAAGTATTAAAGAGACAAAGCGTAATATTTATATCTCGTTAGCTCGGTTGCTTTATTAATCTAATGTTGCATATTCATTTATTTCCATATTTTTTCAATTTTTTTAGAACGGTATCACTAAAGAATTTGATGCTTTGGAAGAAACTGTTTTGCTTAAAGCAAAACAAAAAATCATCAGCTTTATCGTAAAAGAGCTTTTAAAAACTGAACAAACATATATCGAAAACTTAAATTACGTTATTTCGGTATGAATTTCACAGCGGTTTGCACATTGAAGTCGTTATTAGAAAATAAATTTATTCCTTTTTTCTTGTGTAGAACTATATGCCAGAACTGCAGGGAAGTATTCCAAAACAACTTGTTGGTAAACAAAATTTAATTTTTGCAAACATCAAGGAAATATATACATTTCATCAGTCATTACTTCCGAAATTAAAACAATGCAAACATGATGTATCGTTGATTGCACAGTGTTTTTTAGATCACGTAAGGGGCATTAAATTATTATCGTACGGATTTTTTATTCGGTACTTTTGTCAATATTTTACAATTAATGTTATTATTTGAAACAGGAATTCGATATTTTATCTATGTACGTCATATATAACACAAACTACCCTAACTCCAACAAAATAATGAGCGAATTTGGATCAGCCTATTTTGCGGTAAGTTAATCAGAATTTGAAATTAAATGAGCTCTTCGGATGATTATTATAATAAAATGGCATAAACTAATTTTTGTATTTGTTAATTACCTCAAGAGTAAACAAAAGGAGTTAGGCGACTTCATGGGCCTTTGCAGCTATTTGATCAAACCTGTTCAAAAATTAGGACAATATCCGTTGTTTATCACGCAGTTTCTAAGTATGATCAAAAAAGGCGAACCCGAGTACGAATCTTTAGTGAAAGCAAAAAACATGCTCGATGCAACTTTGGCACACATAAACGATTACCTAAGTATGGAAGGTCTCAGTAAGTTAGGAGTAAGTTAATTGCTGGTCGAATTAAGAGCCGAGTTACTGTTTATGTGTTTGAAAATGTCACCGTGGCTTAATTTCATTTCATTGTAGATTAACTTAGTGGATCAAGGTTCCTTGTTAAATCTGGATGAACTTCTCGTCTGGCATGGGACTTCTAGAAGTCCTCATAGTTTACATGTTTTCTTGTTTGAAAAACTCATCTTGTTCATCGTTAAAAAACATGCTGGCAAAAGCGAACTTCCCGTTTACCAATACAAGTATAGCATTAAAGTAAGCAGTCAAGTTAATACTGTAATTACTATAAATGAGCTTTTTTTTAACAAAATTGACATAGTTAAATTTGTTTATTTTTCAATTTAGATGAGAGACGTTATTCAGGTATTTCAACACAAGCAAAACGACACAAAATTCAAACTTTATTGGTATTGCCAAAAAGACACATCCGACAATTTCACAATGCAGGCTCTCAATTCTGTGATTCGAAACAAGTGGCTGGATGCTATTTCTAGGCTTCTGCTGCAAAGGTTTTGGAAACCCAAAAGGTCGATGATGAAATTGTCTTCCAAATAAAGATTTTGAAAAAAAATTCTGCTGAGTATACTCAAATTGCATTGAAAAATATAATGATAACTTAATATCTTGAGTTCCTTCCCTCAGATTTAATGGGCATGTATTTGAATTTTTAAAATTCATATTTTATGGAAAAACAATGGGCCCTGAGAAATAATACATTTATTGTTTTAAAGTCACACATGCATATTGCAGTATCAACTTTATATAAAATCCAGATTCCAAAATTTTCTGGAGCAACATACGTTATGTAGCTTAGGAAAGATTCAATTCTGTTTATTGTGTTTGTTATTTTCATAGTAAATCATCTTTTTATTAAAAATTGCTGCACAACATTTGCAAAAACAAAACAATTCAACGTTTCCAAGTAAGTTATTTCTATTTCATAAACATAACAGTTGACAGGCTTAAACATGTTAAGAAACCAACCAAACAATCAAGTCTTCTATACTTCTGGAAGGGGAATCTCATTACATATTATCTGGAAGTAAATAAGTTCAATAGTCTACTTTATTTTCCTAAAACCTAGTAATATCCTGGGAGTATTAAGTCTCTAATTTTCAAAATAGTGAATTCTTTGATATTGACCTTTCTTAGTCGGCTCTTGTAATTCTCCACCGTTTCCCCTATTTCAAGTCGCACATCTTTCTCGTTTCGCCTTAATTCATTTTGGAGATCCTGGATGTCCATTATCCAAATTGGGTCCAACTTGTGCTTTACAATGAGTCCGGCAAGGAATTCCCGGTAATGTTTCCTGGCAAGCGCTTACTTTTAATTGAAATCGATTTTATAATGCAGGAATCCGTAAAATTGGATTATCTTACTTACATGCAGAGTCCGGCTTGGTCCTTGGCGATTCTGCTCCCGCAAATCTCATCTTTTAAACTAGTCTGAATTTCCTTCTGCTCCATCACCGGACATTTTCCAGAAACGTTGAATTTACCGCATTCGCTTTCATCCCTACATGGAACGTCGTTGTCCTACATTATTCAAAAACATTACCAATTTTTTAAGTAATTTGTTCTGGCGTATAACATTCAAATAATAATACCTTTAAAAGTTTCTTCAAGAGATCTACGTCTTTGTCTCTCATAAAGTAGGGACAGTTTCTGGGATGATGCGAATGTAGACCCAGACGACCACAAGTGGCAAATCGCCCACATTTCTGGTAAAACAGGAAAAATAAGTTTAAAAGGGTCTCGTTTATGAAAAACGGCAATTTTTATTTCTCACATTTCCTGCAAGGAATCCCTGTTTGCATCCACAACAAAACTGATATTTGCATTGCACACAAGTGAAGTGCATGCAACCTCCTCTCGCAAGTTCGTATTCATATGAGCAATTTGGACACACTGAAAAAATTGAATTTATGTTGAAATATTTCTCCTTATATTATAATAAGGAACTTTCAAATAACTTGCCTATTCCTCTTTCTTTTAAATATGCTCGTATGTCGCTCTGTTCATTTTGCAATTGTTCGGCCACTTTCGAGTCTGCAAACTCCTTGCAAGACATTCCCTGATGCTTATCATTCCACTGCAGAAAATATTCTGTTATGAAAGGAGTATTGCCAAACTTAAATTTAACGACCGGTATATACTTAACGATTTCTTTGCACTGGACACATATTGCCATATCGCACTGGGGACAGACGAGTCGTCTACCGCGAGGATCCACATAAAATCCAAACTCGCTCTAGGAAAAATCCATAAATTCCTCATAAATTTATCAAAATTGTAGCTGATGTTTTATTTTTGTTACCTTGCAGTTTTTGCACCAGAAAAAATCTGGATCCCTCATCAGAGCGTAATCCCTTAATTTGGTCTGGAGGACATCGTAGACACTGGGCTCAATTATTCTTTGAAGCTGTAAGTATTTCAAATTTATTTTATTCTCGTACTAACATTTTTTTTTAAAAAAATGAGTACATACCAATACTTACTAAAGCACTTAAAAACATGAAATAGTTGTTAGCCTCATCTTCGCAGGTGTTCCGTAAATCTGGCTCGTTGCAAAATGGGCATAATATATTGACAAGAGTTTTTTCTCGAATGCTTACTGTAAAATGCTCTTTTGTGCACTCGCGACAGCACGAATGAGGACAGTACGGCATCGAAATCATCTATAACAAATTCAAATTTGAAAAATTGCTTTCTGCAAAGCCTTTGACCTCTCATCGTTTTCTGCTGTCTCGCACACTTACCTCATTTTCTGGAAAATGGCCCATGCAAATATGACATTTTTTTAGAAACGAAATCAGTGCCATTTCAAGGTTTGTGCAGTTCCTGGCTGCCAAGATTGCCTCTTTCTTACTGTGTCCTATATCCATGAGTTTGACAGCAATTTCGGCCTTCGTGCGGTTGGGAAGAATTTCTTCTTCAACCAAATCTTTGATTCTATCCTGGATGAGATAAACGTTTTGCACATTTTGAAGTCTTGGAACTTCAGGAAATTCAAAGACTACGTCTTACCTGAATGTTTAATTCCTTCATGCATGCACACATGGCCAATTCGAAGGAATCTACTTCTTTGGCGAATCGGATGGCTATGTCCTTATCATATCCGAGTAATACCAGTTTGCCTGCAATTGTTGCCTTGTCCATGGTCATTGTCTTATCATCGGTTAAAATTGCTTCAATGCATTCTTCTAGCTGAATTCGTGCAATGATAAAATTAAGAATTAGTTTGGTGGATTTTTTGTAAAAGTCCATGGAGGATACTGTGAGAGCAGAGGAAGAGCCGTGAGGCGACTGCAAGGAAATGCATGGGAGGAAGGAAGGAAGGTTGAGAAGGAAGAGACCAGAATATGTTAACTTCCTGTATTCCTCTATAGACAGCAGAAAGGGGAAAAAAGCAGGAGGAAGAAAAAAAATTATAGGAAAATTAGTTTTATCTTACATTTTTGATGGAAAAGCACTGACTACCAATCTGGAAAACTTTTTTCAAGAATTCCTCCGCCGTTCTGATGTCCTCGCAGGACCGGGCTGCATGGACGGCCATTATTCTTTCGTGTCCCTTGTCCATCAGCATGACCGCCAATGTGGCTTTTTTGTAAGAGCTAAAGATGCCATCGCCCACCAAGTCCATCACACGTTTCTGGATAAAAAAAAATGAAAATGATTGAAAAAATCTTTTCACCAAACCAAATGTCCATAAACTTGAGAAGCCTCTCACCTCAATCTCCTTTTGCTTGGAGCATATTTTCTGTGCATCCTCCAAAGTTTCCGATTCGATGGCTGCTTTAGTGGCTCTGGTCTTTGCGTGTCCAATCTTGATCAAGTGGTAAGCAATTTCAGCTTTTTCTTGGTTTAGTTCATGGTTTTTTATAAGAAGCCTTTCTATGATGTCCTAAAACGAAAGCATTGGTTGGTCAAAATTTCGCTACCAATATTATAAAAGCCATCATCGTGTTTATGCAGTTACTCACAGAACTGCTTAATCTGGTGTTAATTTTTTCACTAATTTCTAGTTTCTCCATGCGCTTGCGACTTTCGACTTCTTGTAAGTCCCAATCTTCCATCGTTAGGTATTCTGTCTGGTTTCCTGGAGATTTTCTGCAAATTTTGCAACCTCGTTGTAAAGCTTGATTTTTGTAACAACAGTATTTACATTTCCAGTAGAGATCCGCCTCAACCTGTGTAAATCAAAATAGTGTTATCATTTCTGGTCTTTCTGCTTTAATTGTGTTCTGGCTAGCTTGTAACACTGAAGTTATCAAAATTGGATTTTGGAACACATTTTATGACTAACATTTAAAGCGAAATCGTATCAAACTTGTCAACACAAAATTTCAGCCAAATGATTGCTTTAAATAATATTACTTTACCTCGGTTACGTTAGTTGTTGCATTTGACGCCATTGTAGATACATTAGTAATTATCATTAGCTTTTTCGAAACATGCGTGTTAAATCTTTGACGACTGAAATTGTCTGAAATAAATGTACAGCCATTTTTCTGCTTTCGATATGTGGTGGGCACATATCTAATCCTGCAATCAAGTCTTATCTCAATTCTTGATATTTATTTTTGTTATCACTTATTTGTGTTTTCAGAATAGGTGTCATAAACTGTACATTCGTTAAAAACCCAGACCCAACGAGATTGGAGGAAAAATTATAAGTTCTTCTTTTAGTTTAAATAAATGCTTTCCTGTAAGATGTCCTATTAACTTTTAATTATTTGAGACCTTCATGTGGAAAATAAACATAAACCGAATCTCTATGGATGCCCGGGGATCATCCCTGGGCGCCTCCACCTCCAACCAAGGCGATTGCAGCCTCCATTCAATCCTCCATACTCACATCCCTCTCCTCCTTCCTCACTTCCCTCTCCTCCATCCTCACCCTCTTGCATCTTCATCTCCTGTTCTTCTTACAGCTTCATCACCTCTTCCTCTTACATCTTCACCTCCTTTACCATCTTTACCATCCCCACCTTATCCTCATCTCCTCCTAATCCTCCATCTGCACCATCTCAACCTCGTACTCCATCCTCACCTTCTCCTCCTCCTTCATCCTCGCCTCCTCTTTCATCCTCACCTTCTCAACCTCCTACTCCATCCTCATCTCCTCGTCCTCTTACATCTTCATCTCCTGTTCCTCTTACATCTTCATCTGCTTTTCCTCATACGTATTCACCTGCTCTTCCACTTACATCTTCAACATTCTTACCATCCCCACCTTATCCTCATCTCATCCTCCTATTCTTCCTCCTCCTCTTCCATCCTCACCTCCTCATCCCCCTCATCGTCAAACCAAATTGTTCATCGCGCATGAAATACTTGTAGCTATACGCACACGTCCATTTGGTCCTATGCCCTTTTAATTTCGGTCAAGATTTCCAAACATAATGAGAACAGATCTAAGAAAATGCCTTATTTTCACAATTCAAGATAAATGATTGAATAGCCAAATAAAATTCAATTCTTCAAAAACGAAAACTATGTATGGAGTGGTGGCAAAACAGTAAAGTATAGGGCCAAGGCTGAATGAAGAAATGTGTACTCTTTAACTTTTTATTAACTTTTAATAATAAACTTAAGACCCGGAAGTGGACAAGATAAGTACAAGTTCCAAAGAATGCGTTGATGCGAAGATGATGGTCGGGTCAGCGGTGCAATCGAGTTTATTTTAATAATAAATTTTTAAAAATGGAAGTAAATTACGAGATACATAAGTATAAGTTCCAAAGTGCCAGTTCATGTGTAGTGGATGGTCGAGTAGTGAAGCCAAGTGCCAGTGTAAGATGGCGATGGCAGCTGTGTGCAAGTTCGAATCAGAGGTAGAGACAAAACCATTTTACTAATAATGTAAAAATAAACCGGAAATTGAGATAAATATTTGAAGCAAAAACAATGATTTTTTCGAAGTTTTTTCGGGTTGCAGAATATGAAAGAGGGCATCGTTATCTTTCGAAAACACCAAACGGGTTAAAAATCAACCGATTTTTAGCCGAGATAAAGCTCTTTAAAGTTTTGGGGGCGTGGTAAACCGAGCTGTCAATCATATTTCGAGGAAATATTAAAATCGCTGTAACTCCAATAAAAATGACTCGATTATCGCAGTTATTGGTTTTTTGGACAGTAAATCGCCCTCTTTTTCATATTCTGCGATAAAAACTACTTTCTGGAGAGTTTTTTCTCCAGCACCAAAAAAACCGCAAAAACAATGATTTTTTCGGGTTTTGATAGCATGGACTTTTAAAACTTGTTTTTTTACTGCGGATTATGAAAGATGAGACGAATATCATTTAAAAACTCCAAACAAACTTAACAAAAAGCCATTATTAGTCGAGAAACAGCGCTTTGAATTTTGGGGGCGTGGTTTAGCGGAGCAGTTTCTCATTTGTCGAGTAAATCTTAAAAACGCTGTTACTCCGTTAATAATCGCTCGATTTTCGTGGTTTTTGGTGTTTTGGACTGCAAACAAACTGCTACTTCATAATCTGCATACAAAACGATGCTCCGACCAATAGATTTTTCTCCAGAGCCTGAAAACCCTCAAAATCGATGCTTTTTAAGCTTTTTTCGATCATTCACTTTTCAAACTTGCTTTCTTGTTATAGATTATGAAAGAGGAGATCAATTGGCGTCGAATGCACCAAAAACTGTGAAGATGAACCAATAATTAACGGAGATATAGCGGTTTGAAGGTTTTTGAAAGTTTCGAAACACGGGTGGCGCCATCTAGTGACATAAATGTCAACTAAAATTTCAATCTTTAGAATTGTGCAACTTTCTTTGCAGAATATGAAAGAAGGCATCGTTATGTTTCGAAAACACCAAACGGGTTGAAAAACAACCGATTATTAATCGAAAAACAGCGCTTTGAATTTTGGGGGCGTGGTTTAGCAGAGCAGTTTCTCATTTGTCGAGTAAAGCTTAAAAACGCTGTTTCTCCGCTAATAATCACTTGATTTTCGTGCTTGTTGGTGTTTTAGACTGAAAACGAACTGATCCTTCGTAATCTGCATTCAAAACGCTTAGACAAATAGATTTTTCTCCAGAGCCAGAAAACCCCCAAAATCAATGCTTTTTTAGTTTTTTTAGA